>JAQGAE010002555.1:0-17357 GCA_034696685.1 Julus scandinavius | reverse complement strand
TAAATAAATGTTCTTTTATATCAGTTACGCAATCGGTTCGTGTTATTCGCGCCGACGGGCCTAAGAAGGCCCTTACAAACAAATTCGAAATACGTTTATTACAATTCAAAATTTGAATCATTTCCTTGAAATGTATGAACTACATATATGCACTACACAGTGTATATTACATTCAGTATTTCTTGCAAGTTTACAGACTAACGCCATACTGCTTTCCGTTTATGTAAGATGGAAACACCTATGAATTACAATTCGCTTTGAAAAATGTTCTACTTTCTAACCAACATTTTTCTTAGATTACGTTCAGATTTATGAGAAATGATACAGTAGCTAACAACAACGTCAGATATAGAATATTTGAAATAACATTTCCCATTACCCATGTCATGATTTTACTGACTTTTAAGATACCAAGTCAAGTAAAAAACATGTCAATGCTTGTCTAAAACGGAAAACGGAAGTTCAATTCTTCGAACACGCCACCTTGCCTTATCAGAAAACAGATAATGAGTGAAAACGCTGTCAATACAAGGCATAATGGAAACTGCGAGCAGGATAGAAGCCAAAACACGGATGAAATACCATCATGTAAAACGACTTGACAGCTATAAGTTGTTTACCTTGATATATATATATAGTCACTTAGGCGTTTAACAATAACAATTTGCTTAGAAAACTTCCTAAATCAGCGATGTTATCTACATTTTCCCCAAAGTGATGCACAAATAAGCTAAAACGAGACAACGAACCTGAGCATACTAAATTTTAGATAAAAAATAAGCAGAACCCCTCCCACTTTGGAAATACAGCCTTAATATGCTAGCTCCCCTATGTGTTGTGGCGTACTTTTCTTAAATAAACTTAATATTAAATTCATTTACGCAGATAGTCGTAATTCTCAAATTTATAATTTTATCAACACAAAATATGAGATATTAACTAAAGTTCAACCATCACTACAACATGATATGGATCAGTATTAAAAAAAATTGTGTCATCTTTAATTAGTCATATCAGATAGTATCCAAAGACAGCATACCTCGACACCAAGTGCACATACTATTTATTCAAATCACATGTTAATACACTATTGTATTATGGTATTAACAATCTTTTTGAAAAATACAGTAGTGGTGTACACATTTCATTTGATTTATTTCATTATATTTCGAAAGTAAAGTTGTAAAACATTCAAGTTACGCAAGTGTCATCACAACAGTGAAATACCTAATCATTTCACGATAAACCACTTACGTCAGTAGCGACTTAGACCAATGAGTATGCATACCAATAAGCAACAAGTTATGACAAATTTAATTTAATAGGTTATTAGAACACGAAGAGTATAGAGATAACGTTTTGTTCATTTGGGAGTACTTAATAAAACTTGGGCAAAGTTGAACTTGAGTTATCTATCTAATGTGTTCTATCAATTAATTATTTACAGTGATTTCTGATCAAGTAATCTTGAAATACTATACATTAATTATATAGGGCACTTTCTCATATCTTCAGGTAGCCTCAGAACTTCTCATAAACATATACTTCAGATGTGTTCTCAATATGAACATTTGACTAAAAAGTGTACTATTTGAAGAAAACAATTACACTTTGTTTATGTTGTGTGGATTCCATGACGAACATCAGGAATTTTAATGATTATATTGTACGAGGATATTATTACTGCAGCATTTCATATTATATGGAAAAACATTGTTTTCCTCTAAATGAATGTGGCGAAGGCACATTACTGCTTAATGTTCTGTGTGGTGTCAGACACCAATAGGCTTGGAGTCCAAATATTTATGCTTGAATTTGCATGTTTTTGCATGACTTGTCCTGCGTTAGGGATGTTGCTTTAAAGCATCTCCCAGCGCCACAAAAGTGTCTCAAGCTTTGCATCTTTCTGTAACCACAGTTGGCATGAAACACGATTGTTTCTGTTTTCAGTGTGTCCGTCATAAACGCTTTGCCATAAACCACCAATAGCAACATTTATTATTAATAGGTATTCTATGGTGCACCACCCACTCTATAATACCAGATCCATATGCGTGCACAATAGGGTAAATCCACAAAAAAGAGCATTTGTGATGCGTTTGGTGCTTGTGGTGCACCACTAAACCATCCTTGAATTTCCATTGTGATTAAATTTCAGCGCTTATAACAGCACCAAACTCTGTACCCTGCATATACTAACCACCCACCCCTTTTCTTCCATTCATGAACTTTTGCGATGCCACTGGTAAAATTCGTGTAATTCCTTGAATAACGTTCTTTTTTTGTTTATTTTTTCTTTTAACATTTCTGACAACATTCTTCTCTTTCCACCATCTTAGAAGAAATGGATATTTTCCCAGGCTAGGATCGCAAAACAATGCATGCCAAATGTGGATCCTAACCCTGACCATCAAAGGTCATGGGTGCCAAACTAAAATTAACTAAACTCAGCCACCGTTGGTCCGGAAGTGACGTACTGTAGCTTCGTGATGGGTGCACTTGTTGTCACGTGATTGTTCTCTGTGGCCTATCCTACTTGCAGCCTTGATATCGTCCTGTATCGTATCTTGTCTCAAGCTAACAAAGCAATTGTCATTCTCAAATTCTCCCATTTATTTAAAAAACAATTTTGGCAGCAATGTTAAAAACTTTACTGGATATTTGTTCAGGTTTCACAATATTTGGTGTTATCTCAATTTCTTTTCGTGTTGAAATAATAAGATGTGATACATCTATTCCCCGAAATGTAAGACAGAAGAAAATACTGAAAAAGTGTGTGAGTGCAAGTTGTTTGAAAAAAAAAATTATTTGTAATCTGAACACTGATGATAGAATTTTGACAATCATTACTGATAATTTCAAAAATTGTCAAGATATATATATAAAATTAATCTCAGACCAAGTATCACCATAAATCATTAGGCAAATTGATGAAAGATTCTAACTAAAATGTGTATGACTTAGACAAAATTGATAAATTATTATAATGAAAATTCCGCCAATATCGTCCACATTGGCATGGTTTGCACACTAAAAACTCCAAGAGCCCTTCTAAAGCAGACAAGTTCAAAATTTAATTGCTAACTTGTGTCACTTGTGCAATCTCAACTTACTACTTATCTTATTCTTGACAATGTCAATATTGCTTCGTTAGCGAGACTAGAAGCTTATTCCACATGCCCTTTCCTGACATCGCAATAGCAATGCTTTTAAAAAAAAAACTCCACAAATTAATGACATTTAAATATGCAAAGAATAATCAACGTATCGAATAACTTCTGCTGAAAAAAAATCCATGAAGCTTTTTAACATTAATCCCTCCTTTAAATGTCAAATGCAAAGAGATAAAGAGACAACAGAAAACGCGACATAAATTGAGCATAAAGCATTCATTAATTAATGTAGATGATGCACCACCGGGTGCAGTAATGTCCTAAATTCCCAATAAAATCTGATAAAACGCACTGTCTTCCATAATCTAAGTACCTCTTAAACAAGCAAGATTACTACTAATGGATATACATGTATAAATAGTTAATCAAATGTTTTTGTGCCCTCGTTAGGGAAGCAGAGCACATAACGAAATTGAACTTTTAACAGCATCTGAAAAACAGCATCATATCTAATCATACTTTAATTAGAACCTATACGTAAACCTATACCATTGTAAAAAGAAAATAGAAGATTTCTTAATTGAGCATCCTATATTGAATTCTGAATCTAAATTCAGAAATAAGAATAATATCTTTGAAAAGCTTCATAAATGTAAGAGATGTTGTGGTTCTTATAAAAATCTTAAAAGTATATATTACAATGGATGGATTTTTACTATAGAATTCAATTCAGGTGAATTTTAGATAAATTTGCATGTCATTAGCGTTTTAAATGAGGGGTTACCTAAGGCAATTTGTGACATTTTTATTCTTTTAAATTAAAATCATTTTAAGAACAAAAGTACTTTCATATTGACTTTCGAATTTCAGATACTGTCAGATTTTAGTACAGTTTTTCTAACATTTGTTTCCCAATATCTGAAAATTCAAAATTGGACACTATGATATCCTTAATATTTCAAGTTTTTTAGGAATTTTTTTAGTGCTTCTTCAACCTTCTTTATTCTATACTTGGAGTCGAATTAATTTCTCTAAAAAATATAATCTGTTAATAGCAGTTGCATAGAATGCACCATAGATGGCGTTTGTATTTATATAGATGATAGCCAAGCCCAAACCCCAAGCTGTCCTCTGGCCAATCAAGACGAGTCACGTGACTTAGACCCAGCCCAAAGCTGCACTATGCGCCACCGTCCATAGGTGGCACCGTGGTGGAATAAGGTCCTTGTTTTGTTTCTTCAGCTTACGAATTAGTTAACCCTAAAATTGAATTCAACTAAAACAAAACCAAAAAAAAACAAAATTAAAAAAGAACTGGGGCGGGTGGGTGGCAGGCGAGAAGCGGATTTAAAAATACCAAAAAAGGAGATTTTTACCAGATCGTCTCTTGGCTTTTATTTACTAAAGTGCCGATGAAAAATTCGATGGGACCTTCCCCACGAACGTGGTGATTCGGAACAACGGTAGCTGTACATATATTCCCCCTGGCATCTTCAAGAGTACATGCAAGATAGATATCACGTGGTTTCCGTTCGACGACCAAAAGTGCGAGATGAAATTTGGCTCTTGGACCTACGATGGCTTCCAGCTGGACCTGACAATGGTAGCGCAAGAGGGAGACATCTCCACCTTCATTACCAATGGCGAATGGGACCTCATAGGCAAGTAGATCGCGAGGATGTAAGGTAATCACAGGTTGTTTGCAGGACCCAAAAACAGGCTAATCTTGACGATTTTACCCCAAATTCAAAAATTCTTGATAGGAAAATTTATACCATGTGTATAAATTGTGTGCACACATCTGTGCATTTGTGCATCGAATAATTTTTAATGAATTTTGTATTGTGCCCTTAGGCCCTTTATCTCTCTTTGATCTAAACCACGAGATAATGTGATGGGGCTCCACCGTATCTCATTCAAAAGTAATCACTTGCATGGAAACTGTATAAAACTGTTACAAATAGCTAGAATTAAAAAAAACCTATTTAACTGTTCAACTTAGGTGTGAAAAAACTGCTTTTTAATAAGTATGCCAACATATTTTGTGATGGCGTACATTTTTGTAAGATAAGGTTTCCTTGATCCCAATATTGCAAATGTTGAAAAAAGACCAATATAAATTGTTATTATTTAAGAACAAAGCAAAAATGTCAATAAGAATAAGAATGTCGGAATGTTTGAAAAGGGTACATCAAAGTAATTAAGAAATTCCAGCTTATATTTCCCCGAAATTGCAATATTGTAGAAAGAGGTTTTAAGGAAGTTTTCCAATAACAGATGAAAAAATCCAATGCAGCCTTATTACAAAAATCTTATTGCTTTCAATTTCATTCTCAGCATTGCATATTGCTGTAACAACATTTGATCAACTTTTAATTTTTTTTTATTTCTACACCAACCATGCTTCTTAAAATCTAATAATGAAAATCAATAGTTGTTTTTTCTCAAATTTAATGTAAATATTTGATAAAGAAGAGCTTGTGGATTCAACATTAAAAAACTGAGAATTGTCATGTACTATTTGTATGATGTGCAGTATGCGCATACACAATATGCAATCTATTCAGACTTAGTAAAAGTTGCATTCTGTTCTTATATTTTGGCTCATGTTGATTATACGTTTACAGAATTTTAGAATTTAATATAAATAACATTCAAAATATTTTTTTTTAAATATATATTTTATGCTCTGAGGCACTGCATGCCATGTATCGTTTAATATTCACATATTTGAGAAATGAAAAATTGATATCAGTCAAGGGTATACCATAGACCTTTGAGAAAAGCAAGTTTTAACCATCATAGTATTATTGTCAATCTACTTGTAATTCAATAACTGAAACTAAATGCAAATAACAAAGAAGTAACATGAGAACTTTTTGAATATTTTTAATAATCAAGTTAGTAATTAAATTTGTCGTTATCGTTTTATTTCCTGATAACTCAAATTTATATTATTTTGATCCGATTTTTTCAACAAAAAAAAACACGACGGGGTTGTATCAGTAACATATCAGAAAAAAATGTTGTTATCGTAGGACTAATATTTTATAAAAAAAATTATAATAATGTTTAAAAAATAAGGCAATTCACACTGAGCAGAAAAAGAATAATTAACGGCGCTCTAGCTATGTATAAAATATTAAAGCAGACGAATAACAATGTGTGAAAAACAATAACTTCATATGTACAGAAGACGCGCATTACTAAATTCTAATCAGCGCGGCTGATTTTGTAATTTAAATTTATTTGAAAAATCATGATACAACTCTCACGTTTTTATTTTGACACAAAATTACAATCCCACTAATGCATTTTTATTTTAACCTAATTAATATTGTATGTAAACATACACAAATTATATAAACAGCCACATCAGTGATGAAGGTCTGATTGAGATGATTAAACATTTACCTATACACCTAGTATACCTGACTATACGGTTGCTCTTTATACAACCTTTTTTAATTACCGAACTTTTTCGATTTACGTCCCACAATGTCTCGTTATACGTCAAAAACAAATGCTGTAATTAAAGAAAGTGGCCAAAAATGTGATAAGTTACCCCCGTTTGCACAAACAAGGTCGGATTTGGCTAACAATAAACAGCTTATGTGTTTCACTTCGTTTCAACCCTATCCCTTTCAATGGGGGAAATTTTAAAACACAATCACAGCCAAACAAAAAGAGATTAAATAAAAATAAAAATTGTTTAAAATACGTTGATAATCAGCAATGGTATTTCTTTTTCCTTTTTCACTTTGAAATGGTAGATTTTTTTAAATTAATAAACAAGTTTGAAAAATGTCCGTTAATTTGGATTCTCATGCTGCCACCTGCTGGCAGAATCTGCAAATTTACGGACATTTTTTAAACTTGTTTATTAATTTTAAAAAAATCTACCATTTCAAAGCGAAAAACGAGAAAGTAATACCATTGCTGATTTATCAAGCTATTTTAAACAAGTTTTATTTTTATTTAATCTCTTTTTGTTTGGCTGTGAGTGTCGTTGCAAATTTACCCATTGAAAGGGATAGGGTTTCAATCCCCCTAAAGAAGAGAAAAAATGATAAACACAATGCAGAAAGAATGTATTCGTTATATGGCTTTTCACTTTATGGCCAATTTCTCCCGAACGTATCTAGACCGTAAAGCGAGGTATGGGTGTATTCATAATTTCTTCGCAAGTGGGTGCCGAAAAAAAAGCGGAAAAAAACAAAACACGTGCACTGAAATATCGAAGGTAAGTTGCAATAAATTACATGAAAAAATCATGATAATTTACATAATAATGCAAAATGTAAAATATGAAGGATAATGGATGTGTGAAGATAGTTCATATTTCATACATTGTGGTCAAGCTAACATTTCCATTTTCGGATATTATTTCTTGCTGTAACACCGTTTATCAAATTTACTGTCGGTTTGGAGGGAATGCACGGAATGGTGGCATCAACCGATGTTGCGCATTCTGTTGGCCTACTTTCCGAGCGTTTTAGGTTCGGTGGGAATAGGGCATATACTGAAAACAAAGACGTAGTATTACGCAGTGCCATAACCATATGGTAGCAAAAATAGCAATTCTTAGGGCTTTCAGGCTTGTAGGGGCCTCTCCGAGGGTCTATATTTCTGCTTTTTGACGGAGTACTACATATTTATTTCAGTATAATTAAGGTACAAACCCTAGTAACCAAAAGTTGTTGGGCCAATGTTGGGAATATGTTGCTTTGCCAACATATGCTTTGCCAAATGCATTGGCACTACATACGTTGGCAGCCAATGTTGGGCCAATGTATAAATATCTCTTGTTAATGTTGGGGTAAATCCACAGGTCCCATATTTCTATGGGTCTCGTATGTCAATGGGCCCTTAATTCTACAAGTATCCGGTGTGTTAAAAAAAAAACCATCACACTCCGAAGGGATTGAACCCACATACCTAAACTTACCAGTCCAACAGCTTAAACACATACCTACCAATGATTTCTTGAAGAGACAGCATTGAAAACTGTATAGATTCGAGTTTGTATGCAACTCGATGGAAATTAGAAAAAAATTCTCTAAGTTATTCGTGCCGAAATATTATTTTGGTCAAATTTTTAACACGATTGTGTTATGCAATAGTATGCCTAAATTTGTCGCGGCACACTAAAATATGTGTACATTTGTCGTGGCACACTAAAATATGCTTACAATTGTCATGGCAAAGTAAAATACGCCTAAGTTCGTTGAGGCACACTAAAATATGCCTACATTTGTTGCGGCACACTAAAATATGCCTATATTTGTTGCGGCACTATTCATTTCCAACTATTTATTTTTACAATATATTTGTCATATATTGTAAATATATTCTGAATATTCATTTCCAAACTCTATTTTTACAATATATTGTCATATATTATATTTTTGAAACAATATGTTTGTCATATATTTTGTACCATATATATTTTATATTTCGCATATATTTTTTCCATATGGGCAACATTGGTCCAATGTTAAATACCAACTTAAAACCAACGATTGACAACCCTACCATTTGCCAACGTTGATCCAACGTTAGCTGCCAACATAAAACCGACAATTGGCAACTGTACCATTTACCAACGTTGGGCCAATGGTAGCTGCCAACTGCCAACAATGCCAACCAACATCTAATGTTGGCCCAACGTTGTGTGTTACTTGGGAAAGCTACCAGGGTTCACTGTAAAAAAATTGTGTGGAGCCCCATCATATCTGTGAGGGGAAACAACATATGTATATTTTGCTTTGTGACCACAAATTGTAGTTACGGCACTGGTCCTACATTAAATAAATAATTCTTATTTAGACCTTAAGACATCAAAAGTACCGAACATTAATGCATAAAATTGGGTTTTATATTAGACATAAAAAAGATGTACTGATTTGGAAGACTAACTTAAAGTCTGCACTTAAAAGTACTTGAAGTTACTCCAGTTACTTAAAGTACTGGAGTAGCATGTCTTAGCCTCTACCAGACACGTTTAAGGTTAGTATCCCACAGCCCATGATTTGAGACAGAAAATAAGTCATTGTCGATCATTTTTCTTACAGGGGTTCCAGCCAATCGAAATGTCATTTACTACACCTGTTGCCCCGAACCTTACGTGGATATCACCTTTGTCATTCATATCAGGAGGCGGACGTTGTACTACGGCTTCAACCTTATCATTCCATGCGTGCTCATTTCGTCCATGACACTTCTGGGTTTCACACTCCCTCCAGACTCTGGAGAGAAGCTAACCTTAGGTAAGCTATAGTTTTCAATTGCACCCTTTCTTAATCCTTGTCATACGAGGCTGTTCAGAGCAATATACTGCATTTCGCAGAGTAAAGATAACAAACTAATCCACAAAATTTGCTTTTGTGTTTAATGGCATAATCCTGACAGATTCAAAAGTGCAATTTGCAAAGCAAGTTCGTTTCGTCTAAAAGCTTGACGTCAAATCCTGGAAAATTTGACATTTGGTTAAGTAAAAATTCTATTTGAAAAGCTGCTATGTTGACAGGCAAAATATATTTGACTAATATATATTTTGTGGAGTTACAATGTTTTCCACTATTGCAGGATGAAAATGTATAATTTAATATAGTATGGGAAATGCTTTTGAACTAATGTTTAGTTTTTTATAATTTGTGCTTTTATGAAAAGGGATTATTCATCCGCAATGATTTTCACTTTATAAAGAGCAGCACAAATAATTATAGTAGACCAAAGTACTTGTATTTGTTTTTGTTTCGGTTTTTTTTAACAAAAAAGAGGAAAACAAAATTGTAATCGTACATTGAAGCAAAGATATTTTGAGAGAATTTGCGAATGTTAATTGAGAAAATGTAATTACTGAGCAACTGAAAACAAAACCAGGATATGACGTTAATCAAATATGTTGCAAAATTGGCACATTTAAAAAAATTATTTTGTCAAAATGTTTGGATCCAATTCGCATCCAGACATGTCATTTAACACTATGAATTAACTAAGTATTTATCACTTTTACCATGCTCTGAACTGGAAAAACCACTCTTGATAAGAATTTTTTTCTAGATTTTATCAGATAAATTAATTTACAGGTGCCATTGTTAGCAATGGATTACATTCAACAGAGGTTATTTACCATCAAAAAAATAAATCATGGAATCTGTTTGCAAGCAAGATTGTTAAAGTATGAAACAGTGACAATTCTACAATAATTAACGTACAGAAATTTAGGTATATGAGTCACACAAAGCTGTGAATCAATTTTCCTATGTTTCAAGAAACCCATTTAAAATATAAATAAAAAAGTTCTTTCTGAAAATTGTTATTCAATTGGAATAAGATATATGCGCATATGGCCATTTTTGGCACTTTTAAACTACATTGTATTATAAGAAACAATAAAAAATAGGCCAACTTATTTTACGTTTACAAAATCCATCTGCATATAGCATAAGGAACATTAAACCTAGCTGAAAAACATCTTATCCGAAGTATAATTACCAGTATCTACAATTATCTTATAGTTTATTTTCTATAACTTTTTCAAATTAATTTAGTATTTTAATATATTTTAACAATTGCAGAAAGGTTGGCAGTTGAAAGTTGACAGTTACAGAAAGAGTAATTTGGTTTGGAAAAAAATCACTATGATATTTAAAGCAAGATGTTTTTTCCCCCTACTTTTAACATCATTAGTGAAACATCGTGATGGCTTAAATCTGTAGCCAATTCAAATTGTTTCTGTAGCTAATTCATCTTGGTTTCGATAGAAAATTCAACTTGGTTTCTGTAGCCAATTCAACTTGTTTCTGTAGCCAATTCAACTTGTTTCTGTAGCCAACTTAACAAAAAAAAAACGGTCTCGCTTGCAAACACGTTTCCATCGTGGTATTTGTTGGTTAAAACTCATCGTGATTGAAAAAAATCCTAAGACAGCAAGCATGAAAGAAAGACAGTTTTGGAGATGTAGCGCTAAAAAATCAGACATTGCCTGTATCGTTGCAAGCATCCAAAATGCCATCTTTTTCTGGCCTCTTACTGAATTTCTTTTGTCTCCCGCATGTTGGATGCCAACAATTACGCGTCCTTGTTAATTAGCGCTTTGCAAATCAATAACCGGAACCCTAGAACGGTATAAAGCTGTCGATCTTGCCTTCTCTTTTGTTATTTCTAATGGGTTTTGTGATCCTTGGCAAGAATGACCGAGCATCTCTTTTGCTTTTGAATGAACAATGCGTTTGCCATACTCCATCGATCAATTATTGGTGCATGGAATCGCAAGCTTTTTTTTTCATCGACCTGCTGTCTAGGTATTTTATAAGCTCGAATTCCCAAGCTAATTCTATCGAGATGAAAGAACTTTGCTAGATATATCTGTCTGCCATTCTTGCTTATTCAAGATACGGAACTTTTACAAAATTCAAACCATGATTTTTTTTGACAAAATCCAAAAACAAAATCTGTAACTTCGCATTTGCAATCAGTCATATTTAATTGTGTTGCTCCATACTACATTTTTTTTAAAACCATCCCAGACGTGTTATATAATGTTAACCAGGATCCAGAAATCAGTTTTTTAAATATCAAAATTAGGACTACTCGTATGTGATTGTTTTCAATAATGGTTTAAAAGTATGTCATTCTTAATCAAAATTAGGACTACTCGTATGTCATTATTATTTAAAATTAAGTCATAAACATTGTTCATTACTTATCAAAAACTCATTAATGGTTCAAAACACAAATGAAAAACATGTTGAAAGCAAACTTGGATTTCTAAATTTGTATTCACGAAATCAGACAAACCTGATATATTAATTTCATATCAACTTTGATGTCTCAACAAATAGTTAACTTGATTACTAGTTTCTTAATGAATTAAAATCAAATTTTCATTCTATTTCTGGAGTAAGTAAGAAAAGTAATTTAAGTTTATGTTTCTACCCTCACCACAATTAAAATACATAACATTTTACCAAACTTTTTTCTTGGCCAAATCCCCTTAACCATTAGATTTTTATTTTTGAATACATTAAGAGTTGTTACTTTGTGGATAAAATCCTAGTACATTCTCTTTTATTGAAAAAAACATATTTAAGAAATTAGTAAGTTAATATTTTAAGTAGGCATTACAAACATGACAAACCACCCAAGAATTTGATGTATTTGTCAATTGAAAATATAATTGCTCGTAACACATGTAATTTAACATGGAGCTATAATATACACTAACATGATGTTATAAAATATCGTTCAAACTGCGGTGTCGCGATTTGAACATAAATAAGCTGATTATTACAAAATTATTACCATAATAAAGTATGGCAAATTAATCGCTAAGTTCTTTCATCAAGCTAGATTCAGTTGTTTGCGAGCTTCAGCATGGTAAGCATATCCCCCAATTTCATTTTTTAATTAACTACTCTTCTTTGTATTAGCCCTTTAGGGATATGGTACAACCCAAACGTCTTTATTAGGCAATTACTGACAATTAATTGTGAAACCAATTCCCAAAGCATGGAATGGCTTGAAATCTTCGTCGCACGAGCTCTCGTATCATCTAAAGCTAAACTTATTAGCAAACTGGAAATGTTATAAAAATGGGTTTGAAATACTCGAGTATATTAATCTCGAGTATTCAAAGATATTGAAAGTTCCACGCTCCTCTGTCTATTGTATAAAATTGCGATTTTAAAAATGATTTAATGTAATATAATAGCTAATAACTATAATTGCTTAAATCTCTGGTTTTGTCAAAAAAGCAGAGCAAATTGCAGACTTGCACGTATAATTCCAACGTTATACGAGTATCACAAGTTACATGTAAATACACATTTAAACTCAGACGTAATGCATTTAAAATATCATTTAAGATTTCATAATATTTAGATTGCTATTATTTTCGTATTATTCGAATTTATCATATTCCTTATACACGTATAAATGCTCAACAGTAACTAAAAATACAATATTTAAATAATGTGATTGCTACATCTCACAAAATTATTACATGTTGAGATATAAAAACTCGACTTATGACGCAGCATTTCTATATGCAATTCTAAATACAATTTAATACATTTTAAATGACGTAACATCATTTCACCAAATTTGTTTAACTTGATTCAATCTACTTCAATGCATTTGCAATTTGTGCATTTAACAATAATAACTTTTAGTATAACACGTTGTAAATCAGTTTATTAATTGGTGTACATCGTGTTAAAATCGTGAAAAAAAAATAACACATGAATTTGATGTAGCTTCTTGGCAATAAAATCATATATTATTTAATCTTCCATTTTGTATATAATTTATAACTATTTGCCATTGGTACAAGTTTAGTAACATTCATATAAACCGGTAAAAAACCATTTAAAAAAACCTCCAAAAAAACACTATCATGGAATTCATGGAAACATTTGGAGAAATACAATATACAAGTGTAGACTTGGGATGCAGACCTAACGTTTTACTCTTGTTCTTAAGTCATATTTCAAAAATTCACAAAATTTGTTTTGATGTCTAACAAGAACTTTAACATTTATAAGAATTTCCATGAAAAGGTTTCCTGTGTCAAATCTGCAAAGAGCTCATACAACTAAAAAGTCAACAAGAATTCAAACGTTCAACACCTTGCAGTTTACTTAACTTTGTTCATGGAATCTGATATGTGTGAATGGTACCTGATAGTTAAGCATGTTGCAGAATTAAGCACGTGTACTACATTTCTTATCCTGCTTGATTTTTCACAAAGTAGCCAAAACAATTGCGGCTGTAATATTGCATTGTAGTTTGATTGTTGAACGTTTGAATTATTATTGCATTATCTATTGTACTGTATTTAAAATAAGATACTAATTTATGTTTAAAAAATTCGGGAGCTATAAAAGACAGTCAGTCATATTGGCAACTGCTAACTAAAATAAATGTGCGGTTCTCATGTTACTGCATTCTATTTGCAATTTTGGAAGTTTATTCACATAAGTTATAACAACTTTACAATTAATTTTTTTCGCTGACATTTGAGTCATGTTTTGTTACATTAGAAAATGTAACCAAAGGGAATTTGGTAGACATATTAATTATATGTTAAACATAATTACGCAATATCATAACTATGAAATGCATGCTCAAATCACAATTTATGAAATGTACATTACAATATTTAATAATAATGAAAATCTGAAAAACATAAGAAAGCAAGAAATTAGCTTTCAAATATCCATATATTTTAATTATGAAAATAATTCAATATTATTTATTTTTCTTTTATGATGACTCCCATTTATGATCATGTTATTATGGTGATAATTATGGTCTGCGTTTGCATTTATAACTCCATACAGCATATACTTAGTAAAATAATTTTGGAATGCTGCATTGGTCTATAGTTATGAATATGTGAAGTTAAAACATGGAATTTCTCAACCACAGCTCAAATATATGTTCAGAAGATTATACACTAATAACAAATTTAATCGACACATTCATTTTGATTCTGGTATAGTTTGGCCACATGTTTGTCGCAATAATACTGAAAAACAATTCCTCTAAAAAGATAGGTTCCACTGAGCCCAAAACTTTCCACATGCATGTTTTAAATGTTTAACCAACCTATGAAAGACACATCAGAGACTAGATCAATTTTAATAAAAATATATTCATTTATATCTAATTTTTGATATGTGGAGAACGTAGTTATCTACATGTTCAAAATTACCACATCTTGCTAAAACATGGTTTTAGATGGCATTAACATGCTACATTGCTACAAATGTCACCCAATATTAGACATCCAAATCACAACATCATCAACCACATTTGAAATACTGTACACTGTAAACATTAGTATGCACTTCCCCCATACGGTTGGGTCCACATTAGTAACAAATTTCCCTGAGTTCAACACACAGCATACATTTATTGTATTGTGGACGTGTTCACTTACACCTCAACGTGGTAACACGTGGTAACACGAACAAACATGTATGTCGTGTGCTTAACTCGGGGAAAATTTGAACTAATATACACCAGGTATAACAAACTATTTCAAAATTAACGATTTTTCATTACTAATAACACATGAATGAATGTATTCATGCATGACTCGTGACTGCATGGTAACGAACATGACATTTTAAAATCTTTATGGACACCACAAACAACTGCAAAAATATTTTGCTTCAATTAATGAGAAGTTCCAAGTTGAAACATGCCATAACTTCGATTAAAAATACACGAATTCGCAGTAGTTTGACCCATTATCGAGTGCCCATTATAAATACATAGAATGGCATGCATGATTCTCGAATGGGCACTTGGGCAAAGGTATTTTTGAATAAACTTCCAAATCCGACTAAAAATCAATGCTAAAAACCCCACCACGAATGCCAGGGGGAGCGTGGAGACTATCTTTATCTTTGATCATATCCAACCAAGCCCAAAACGTGTGTTGCTCTTGTTCTATTCCAGGTGTAACAATCCTCCTGTCGCTCACCGTTTTTCTAAATCTGGTCGCAGAAACAATGCCTTCCACGTCCGATGCAGTTCCTTTGATAGGTACAGTGGTTCTTGCAGGAACACTGAAAGAAAGCATTTGATACTTGGAGGATTTGAAATCTGGCTAGTTCTCAAATCAGAAAAAAGCCACAAAAAAAAAGAAAAAAAAATCTCAAAAAATTCTCTTCGTGTGCGACCCAATCCCCTTCCAATGCGAGGAATTGCTCTCTTAGAGCAAAACAACCTCTCCCGAGAGGTCAAGCTCCAGGGGAATTGTCTTCCGTCCGTGCAACCGCCGTGTCAGTGTGAACATGCATGTCCGTCTGCTCCGTGTGCGTCCGAACTAACCATCTTTGTATATCCATTGCAGGAGTGACCATTTTGCTGTCTCTGACAGTGTTTCTGAACTTGGTAGCGGAGACATTGCCGCAGACATCGGATGCCATGCCCCTACTAGGTACCGGTATCTTCCCGTCCCCTCCCATCCCCTATGTGCAGTGCAACTCGTTTCGCCTTCCCCCATTGACCCCCTTGAGTTCAAACCCCCACGACCTCTGACCCCTGACCTCCACTCCCGCCTTATGGTTTCTCCGTACTCGTTTTTTTTTATACCGTTTTTGCGTTGTTTTTCTTTCTGCACCTTTCCTCGCTCCGTGCAGGACTTATCCCCATATGATACTTGGAGGGGCGGGGGATGGGACCCCTCCAGCGGAAAACTGCTGGTTCCCACTGGAACGAGGCCGAGAAGCAGTGAAGGAGTGAGAGATACAGTTGGGACCAGGAGATGGCGCTCCTCACGGGGTTCATTCTCAAACCAAGCGTTTTTCCTTTTGTTTGCAGGTGTCACCATTCTGCTCTCCTTGACTGTGTTTCTGCTTCTGGTAGCGGAAACAATGCCCCCGACGTCTGACGCAGTACCTTTGATAGGTCAGGTCCCCAACACGTATTTCCTCCCTTGCTTTTAGGCGTTCAGTTTTGAGTTCTCAAGCTCATACTTGAAAATACTGAACCCGAATCCTTGTTTTTCCTCCAGCCCAATTTTCCGTTTTCTTACAATTTCTTTTCCTCCTTCCATCACCTTTACCATAATTTTTTTTTCTGTTTGTTTTCGAGCAAATTTGTCAGCGTTGAGCAAGAACATTGTCTTTGGTTTGGAATGATAGAATTAGTTAGATGTGCATATAGAGGGGAGCAAAACCAGTGCCTGCAATGCGTTATTTCGGAAAACTAGAAATGAAACCTTTGCAAAATTCCATTTTGACACAATTGTGGGTGTCTAGAAATTGGACAAGGTTGTGATTTTGAAATGAGCTAAGAATCCCGTCATTTGGGTATGGTGTCTCAATTCAAAATCTACAATTGTGCATTGTTAATTTGACATTGATACTGATTGAGTAGCTAACCCTTTGAGATGGGTGTCCCTAGTTTTCTAAAAAAGTTGCCGACAGGGAATTAACAACAGTGCAGCTTAGTTTATTATTTCTATGAAGTTATAGCTTCCACCAACAGTTAGTGTCACATGATAAGGTTACCATCTTTTGGCACAATAGATGATCGAATAGAATTTTTCGAAAAAGCATTTCAAAGAAACTATATAACTGTGCCCAGATAAGTTTTATGAACATTCCATGAAATTAAAGCCGGGTCTCCACCAAGAAGTACATGTACGTATAAACAAGTTTTTACAAACATATGCAAAAAAGTTTGCCCTCCGGGTTTGTTTCAGCCGCCATTTGTTAAATA
>JAQGAE010002554.1:0-17362 GCA_034696685.1 Julus scandinavius | reverse complement strand
GGCTCGAATACTCTCCTAGTCGGAATACCGGGGAACAGCTCTCCTATCTTCTGGATATAGGGTTGCTGATGCATCGCAATGATTCCGCCTTGATGGAGAAGTATCTCAATACCAAGGAATTTCTGCACTGGTCCCAAGCTCTTCACAACATACCGGGACTTCAGGAGACTGTAGGCATGAAGTAAATTGTTCTTTGAACTACCGATGAGAAGGATGTCATCCACATACACCAGGACAATGATGTCCCACCCAAACCAGTAGATGCAGCGGGTGGACACTAACTGGATGAATCCAAGTTTCTGGAGACCAATGTTCATCTCGTTGTACCAGCAGTGTCCTGCTTGGTGAAGTCCATTAAGCGCCTTGCACAGCTTCCACATGATGCCAGGCTTCTCCTCCGCTACCAGTGGAGGTCGTATGTAGATGTTCTCTACTAGGTTGGCATAGAGGTAGGCAAATTTGATGTCTAGATGTAGCGTGCTCCATTGCTTGACAACAACAAGTAGTGTCAAGAATATGCGAACTAAGGAGAAGTTCACAACAGGCGAGTAGGTGTTTAGGAAGTCGACACTGTATTTTTGCTGAAAACCTTGCACCACCAATCTGGAGCAGTAGCGTTTGACTTTCCCTGTTGAGTCTTGATTGCGGTTGAAGACCCTCCTAGTGTCTAATACCTTGGTGGTCTGTCTGCCTTGACACATTGGAAGACCTGATGATCCTTTAGGGTTTAAATCTCATCTTCCATTGATGCCTGCCATTTAGCTGCATCATCAGCCCGAAGTGCTTGTTCGTAAATGACTGGGTCATCTACATCGACGTGGTAAAACTCCACATTGTCCAAAGCCCTTTTTGCTTCTTCCATCTTTGTATTGATCGATGAAGAGGCATCAGGATGGCTGGTCATATCCCATGGTCCTTGATAAGGGTTCTTGACGAGAAAGTCCATCCGGTCCCTGGAGTGTAGCAGGCCTTTTCGTGTGAGAAAACCCTCACACTGCTGCATCTTAGTGTAGAGGCGGTTTGGGCCATAGGTCATCACGACGTGGCGACCGTCACCCCATGGAAGTGGGGCAATCAGGCGTTGCCATTGGAAGTTTTCTCTACCCCCCGATGAGTGCTCGGCAGCACTTTCACGAGGCAATGGTTGGTCCTGTTGTACGACCTCGGAGGTCTGAGCTACAGGTTCATAGGGATCATTGGCACTTTCCACCGAATCCAAATCTTCCTCGAAATCCAAGCTTGAAGAGGATACTCGGGGTGAAGAAGTCACTTGAGTTGTTGGAGAGACACAGGGTTGTCTTGTCCATTTGGTCTGGTAGCCATCTGACGAACTTGAGTCGGTGTCCTCGTAGAAATCTGATGAACCGTTTGATGAATACCGATTAGTCAATTCCCTGGCGGCTTTGGGATGACCCTTAACTTGCATCGTCCTGATGCGGGCCGATCGCCGAGGCAGACTATTCGATCCTGTATTCTCGGTTTGCTTCTCCTTGAAGCGGGCCGATCGTCTTTGCGTCAACACCGGCTCGGGTTGATCGTGCGTAAAAGATGCGGTCTCCTCAAACTTTACATCTGAGGACTCAATGACTGTTTTTTTGTAGGACACAGATTCTCCAACCCCGTGATCAGAGTAGGTATCCTAAGAGGATTCCTTTGATCGCTGTATTTGCCAATTTGCTTCCTCTAATTAGCTTTGGTGTGAGGACGTGCGCTTGTCAACCGATCCTGCGAAAGTGGCGTACCGAAGGTTTCCTGCCGAAGAAAAGCTCGTACTGTGTGGAATTTCCCAAAACCTTTCGTGGAAAGCAGTTGTAAACATGGACAGCAGATTGCAGGAATTCTGCCCAGAAGGGTTGGCCTAAACCTGAATCATTATGAAGGGCTCTGACGATGCCTAACAGTGTTCGATTCAAGCGCTCAGCAACACCATTCTGCTGGGGCGAGTATGCACAGGTCCTCTGGTGTGAGATTCCTAATCTCCCAAGAAACTCGCTCAATTGAGTGTTGTAAAATTCCGTCCCTCGGTCAGTACCGAATATATATTGCACGTGCTTCAGGCTGAGATGCATGTCACGGCCAAAATGCTTAACACAGCTGCACAAAAAAATTGCCAAGTCAAGCTCAAGACAGCCAAACTTGACACAGAGCTCAAGGTTGGTCAGGAGGTACCTTGAGACCAGCTAAGATGGCAGTTTACAAAATGGATGCCAAATTATTGGTCAGATTATATTCTGCAATTAAATTTGACTTTTGCACGGTCAATACCCTGTTATTTTAATTGTAGCAAACAATTTTCACTGACTTTGATCACATTTTAATGTATGTAAATGCATTTCCAGGAAAGAGTATTGATAAACTCATCAAGGTTGAGCTTCAGCTCAATCTGGGGTAAGAACGTGGTATTTTCAGAAATTGTGGTATGGTGTCATCTCAAGCTTTAACTTAAGCTTGAGATGTAGCTAACAAGAGGAAAAGCTTGAGCTGCAGTTTGGCTCAAATTGCATAAACTTGAGACTGAGCTGTGTCTCTAGTCTCAGATGCTTACCACAGCTGCACAGAAAAAATGCCAAGATGAGCTCAAGACTGTGACAAGACAACTTTGAGATGCAGCTTAGAGGAGGCCAAGCTTTAGCTGCAGTTTGCTGAGCAGCTGTGGTACGGGGGTTAGTTACAGCAGGAACAAGCCAAACGTAGATTAAAAACTTTTTTTCAAGCTTTCCTGAGATACTTATTAGAAACTCAAAATTTCCTTTGCCAATTGCTGCTGTGTGTCCCATTTGCCATATGCACAGTTTGAGAACTGCTGAACACTAAAGTCTTTCAGAATCGTTTTATCAAATGTAACATGTGCTGTTGCACCAATGTTGATGTACCAAACATCGTTACTATATTGTAGTGGATTTCCATCCATAAAGAATAAAAATAAACTAATCGTTTTACCAGTAAGTATCTTCTGTGTTGCATTCCTGATGGCTGGATTCCTGACACTGCTTGGCACTATCATGCTTGCAGATAAAATCCAAACCAGCCGTCAGCAACATTGCATCCCCATCGGTCATGTTGGTCTTTGCAACACCTTTGATTTTTTTTAAATCCGACTTTCCATCAGCAATCCATTTTCTGCAGCTGTGTGCCCAGTGACCAACTTGATGACAAAAACATTGGATAAACTTTTTCCTTTGAAACAAGTAGTAGTACTACTAAATCTCGATCCTTTGCAATTGTGGTTTTTCTACCAGTGTTGGGTAGTCGCTATGTTGGTGTCAAGGCCTGACTGCTCTGCTTCCCATTGCATCACCTGCCTCTCATGTTCACATAACTGCATTATCAAGTCATCAATCTCCACTGACTTGAACACGTCATAATCCAATAACAATGTTTGAAAAGTCTTTCAAACAAACAATAAATCTGGTAGAAATATCAACTGGTTCAGAAGCTTCAACTCCTGATTCATCTTATTCGAATGTGACCACCATATCTTCTCCTGAAATTGGTGTGAACTGAAATAACTGCATCAGGGTTCCCCACAAATTAAATATTCAACTTCCCTGACTTTTCCAGGTTCTTAAAAAAAATTTCCCTGACTAGCTTAACCAACACAAACTACTAAAAAATCGGATTTTTAATCCTAAAAGTGTAATTTTACTGCAGATAATTCGTATTTTTACCACAGAAAAAAGATTTTTACCACAGAATAATCAGATTTTTAATCTCGAAAAATGAAGGTTTATGGCAAAATGATTTCAATTTAATTGTAGAAAAATTGTATTTTTAATTGAGAAAAATTACAAATTTACCACAGAAAATCGTAATTTTATTACACAAAAATCGCATTTTGATCACAGAAAATTGGAATTTTACTGCAGTAAAATTCATATATCTTCTGATTGAGAATGATTTCAATTTCACTGTAGAAAAATTGAATTTTTAATGCAGAAAATCGTGCTTTTACTTCATACATTAAAAAATCTGATAATTGTATAAAAATCTAAACCTAGGCAGGCTTAACATTTTTAATGGATATATGTAGAAGCTTGTTTATAATATCTAAAGTGGCCGAAAGTTCTGAAATCTGAAACTTAATAGTAGCTATTCTTGAAAGCCATGGAGGTTACACGAATTATTAATTTATATTTTTGAGGGGTGAGGCTATAGTTTTGTCAGACCCTAAAGTGTAAAAATTGAGTTTTTTTTGTATTTTTCCTAATTTTTAATTTTTTTCGCTAATTGTTGTTTAAATAAAGTAACAATTAACACTCAACTAATGTATTCGTTCACTTTAATTCATTATAGGATTGTTATAAATGCCAAAAATGAGGTGAGGTTAATATCTGTTGTGGACTGTACATGTGTTGACCCTGTTTTTAAAATCACGCCTTCTAATTGGATGGACCTACTGCAATGGGGCTTGCAAAAGTGGTCAAAGCTGCATTTGTGCCAATTTCACAAAAGACACTCAACTTGTAGACCTTGTCAGAGCTGCTTGTATCTAATGTGCATGTGCACCATATATCAGCCAAATGCAGACAGCCCAACTGTTAGTTCGTTTCAGTTTTGCACTTAAAAAACAATTGAACCGTTAATTTGAATTCTCGTGCTGCCACCTGCTGGCAGCGTGGGCAAATTAACATACATTTTTCAAACTTGTTTATTAATTTTAAAAAAATCTACCAGTTCAAAGTAAAAAACGAAAAAGTGATACCATTGCTGATTTATCAAGCTATTTTAGACAATTTTTATTAAATAATCTCTTTTGGTTTGGCTGGAATTGTGTTTTAAAATTTCACCCATTAAAAGTGACAGGGTTGTGATCCACCTTAACAAAAATTTTAGCAATTTCCATTAAGTCGCATTCAAATGCACATATATACACCACTTTCAATGTGTTTTCGTCAGGAATCATCAGTAGGTAAGTGGTAAAGGTATTGAACTGGGAATGCTTGGTACATAGGTTCGATCCCTGCTGAGTGACATTCTTTAACGTAATTAATGGGACTATTCGGCAGTAGGACCTTGGATTACAACAATTAGAGTTTCAATTTATGTGGCAGAGAGGACCATGGACAGGCTGGGCAACCCATTTCAGGCAACCAACCGAGTTAGCACTGGACAGCGAAGGACAAATGAAGAAGAGAAAAATGATCAGGCATTTGCATGATGATGGTGACAGGACAGAGGGTTAAAGTGCAGACAAAACACAGCAAACGGTGAGATAGTGAAGAGTGCAAGAGAAGGGGACAGATTGGTTTTCTCCAAATATGTGGAAGAGCTGTAATAGCACAGAACTTGCAGTGCGGCAAAGGGCAGTACGCTGCAGAGCAGCGTAGCGCCTGCAGTCTATTAAAAGGTGTGCTATTGTGAGGGGTACAGCGCATGTAGCGCACACCGGTTGACGCATACCCATTAGAAGGTGGCTAGCGGTAAGACGGGTGTGTCCTACACACAGGCGGGTATAAAGCACATCCTCCCACCGAGGGAAGGAACAAGGATGGTGGGAGTGACCGATGGCAGGGTTAAGAGGGTGCAGTTTGTTGAAGGTTTGTGCATTCCACTGAGACTGTGGTCCCTGGAGTAAAAAGACCAGCACCAACTGAGTCACTGTGCTTTGAACCATTAGAGAAAAAGGAAACTGAGGAGGCATATTTCTGCTGGTGACAGTGGTACAGCTGTAGCCATTGCGAGGGAGGGATGGTGTGTTTAAGGTTACGTTCAAGAGAAAGGATAGAGGGGCGGTGGAAGTTCCATGGAGGGACCGGCCAGAAGGTGCGGGGGAAACATTTAGGGTAGGCAAGGGGATCTGGCGGAGAAGGATCTGGAAATAGAGCCCAATGGGTTATACGGTAGAAGGGTGATTTGTGGAGAGGCGAAGATTTGTGGGACGAAAGACTAGCTGGTGATTAGGGGTGATTAGGTGATTTGGGGATTAGGGCGAGCGAGGCACAATGAAAGCTGCATACAGTACATAGCCATGAGCATTGATCGACGCAGGGCGAGGGAAGGTTCCTGAGCTATGGTATATAAGCTAGGCAATGGAGAGGTGCGAAAAGCACCAGTACAGATTCTGAGTGCCTGATGATGGACAGAGTCAAAAGCTTTCAGGTACGATGGGGAGCGGAGTTATACTCACGAATAGTGGCCTTATATACCCGAATGAGGGCTACGCGGTCGGCGGTTAAGGTCTTAGGTGCCCATGTCTTGAGGTGCCGGATATGGGGTTGAAAGACAGTTTAGCATCGAGATAGACACCAAAAAATTTAACCAATGGCTGGAGAGGAATAACAGTACCATTCAGTGGTATCTCAAGGGGAGGAAAGAGGCCACGCAATCTGCAGAAGTGCACTCCTACGGTCTTAGGGCCAGAAAACATGAACTTGTTAGTCTTCAATGAGCCGACCCTGTCCACTGCTATGCGAAGCTGTCGCTGCAGATGGGCCAGACGGCTGGATCGACTCAGGATGTGCAGGTCATTCACGTACAGCCCACCCACAGCAGAGCAGGGAAGCATGTTTAAGATGTTATTTATTTTGATGAGTAACAGAGTGCAACTCAGTACAGAACCCAGGGGCACTCCGTTTTCTTGTATGAATGTGTCCAAGAGAACTGAGCCCAGGTGAACTTGAAAAGTGTGCTTTGCAAGAAAGCTGCGAATGAAGCAGGGAAGGCAACCGTGGAATCCAAAGTAATGCAAGTCAAGCAGGATACCGTAGCGCCATGTGTTGTCTTAGGCATTTTCCAGGTCACAGAACACGCAGAGAGCATGCTGTAATCAAACGAAAGCCTCTCATACATAGGCCTCTAAGCGAAGAAGAGGATAGACAGAGGACCTGCCCCTTCCTAAAGCCAAATTAAAATGGGTAGATGGGATTGCGACTAAAGGAAAAACATGAGGCAGTTGACCATTCTCTCCATGGCCTTACACATGCAATTGGTTAGGGCGATTAGCCTGTAATTCAAAAGATCCGATGGGTCTGCCTGGCTTCGGAATAGGCACTACATGGGCATGCTGCCAGGGAGTAGGGAAGACACCCTCCGCCCAGATACGATTGTATATGGTGAGGAGGATGCCAAGTAGGCCCGGGGGTAGGTGGTGAATCATGGCATTATGGATGTTGTCAGGACCAACAAAAGTGGCCAAGCAACGGGACAGAGCAGAAAATACTTCAATTTTGGTAAAATGCTGATTGTAGGAGGGATGGTGCTCGGAGAAACAGAGCGGTTTCCGTTCCTCTTGAGCTTTTATTCAGAGGAAAGAGGGAGTGCAGTGCATACAGCTAGATCAGAATGAGAAGGATTCCACAAAGGTATTGCATATGTATACAACTTGAGAAACCTCTCATGTCCTTTTTTAAAATGTGGAGAGTGGGGAGGGCGATAGGATCTCTGCACCTTGTGCACTCTCTCTGAGAGAACTCTGGTCGGAGTGCGGGAGTTAAGAGAGAAGAGAAAATGTTCGCAAAGACTAAAGTTGATTCTGCCGCCAGACATGGCGGGCAAAAGCCTGTGGACGCTTAAAGGCTCTTTGGTTGACAGCTTTTAGATATTTGAAAGATGGCAAAAGCACGAGGGTGAGCAGCTCGACGATTCTGTCATTCCTGATTCCACCAGGGTTTAGGGTATTGAGGCAACTTGGAAGAAGCACGGGGAATGGTTAAGGAGTAGACTTCAACAACGCCAGCAGTGAATTGATCGACATCTCCATCAATGTCCAGATGCACGAGGACTGTATGGAAGCTGAGCAAAAGCTTGCAAATGCAGGCCAGTCAGCTCTGGAAGTGATCCACCACTAGGGACGAAAAAGGTATTGGCAAGGAGTTGTCCAGGTGATATGGATGGGAAAGTGGTCATTGCCATGGAGGATTTGATCAGGATACCATGACAGCATAGGAAAGAAAGATGCAGAGCAGAAGGACAGGTCAATATGGGGAAAAAATCGCGATGCAGAGCTGAAATATGTGGGGTGGACAGTGTTCAAGAGGGTGAGGTCGGAAGGAGCAAGAACAGCTTCCAAAGCAGCACCCCTGGTGTCACAGCAAAAACTACTCCACAGGGGGTTATCGGCATTAAAATCCCCCAGTAGGAGGTAGGGATTGGGTAGCTGGGCGACAAGATGTAAAAAGTCATTAATTGGATGGAAAACGAATCAGGAACATACATCGAGCAAACTAACTGCATGAAGGACAATCCGAACAGCCACAGCCTCCAGCGGGGTGGAGAGCACTAAATGAGATGATGGGAGGGTAGTGCGCACAAGCAGCACAACCCCACCGTGGACATTGGCACCAATTTTGTACTTACAATGGACGGTAAAGCCTCGCAATGATTAGAGAATGCTCTCCGAGAGAAAAGACTCCTGGAGAGCCACACAAGCAGGCTGATGCTGAGTGATAAGTTCACATAGTTTTGGGGATTTCCCATGCACACTACGACAGTTCCACTGAAGCATAGCCATTGGGAGCGCAGAAGCTAAAATAGGCTACCTAGCCAAGCACCTACTAGCACCAGGCTTGTCCCTACCTTGATGATTTACTGTTGCTTAGTAGGCCTACGCGAACATGAGCGCGAGGCAAGAGCAATAGCACAAAGGTCAAGCTCTTCGGTGTCCATCATCTCCTCACGAAGTGTGGATCCGGAGGAGGCGCCTCAGGCAACACTGAGGCTGCCTTTGGGGGATTCGCTGGCCGCACCGGAGGCAGGCCTTTGCTTCCAGCCCTTTGCTACCTGCCAACCATCGGTGACAGGTGGGCTAGGGGCTGGAGGAGGTGATTGTGGTGGACCCCCACTGAAAGAGTGGAGGAGTGAGGCCGATGCTGGGAAGGTTAAGATGCTACGGCCTGGGTACAGGGGGATGGAGGGAAAGGGTTAGGCATGGGGGGTTGGGAGTAGCTCGCAGAAAATTGTGCGAATGTCCCTACTGTAAAACATGGAGGCGGAAGCATGATGATATGGGGATGTATGGCTACAACAAGTGCGGGAGAACTGTTTGTGTGCGAGGGCAGGATGAACTCGATGACATACACCAACATGATAGCTTCTGTTTTAGAGACTTCGAATATTAAATTATTTGGGCTGCATGCTCAATGAAAAGTTTGGTTTCAGAAGGATAATGCTCCTTGCCATGTCTCTGCTGCTTCGAGGGTATGGTTTCTGCAGCATGGGATTAAACTGTTAGTGGCCAGCACAGTCCCCTGACCTTAATTCCATCGAACATATGTGGCGAGTTTTTAAGAAAAACGTTTCTCAACATAAATCAACATCAAAATCAGTGCTACTAGCACACATTAAAGAGCAATTGGACAAAATAGCAGGTACCAATTGCGATCATTTGATCGCAAGTATGCCATGAAGGGTAACTGCATTGATATAAACCAAAGGAGGAGTGACGAAATACTAAATTTGCAATGTAATGACATTGAAATAAATATCTAAACATCTGCAAACCAGGGTACTGTTCATTTCTCGACATATACATGACTTTCCGGGGTGCTCTAGACTTTTGACCAAGGCTGTATAGAGGTACTTGTTTTATACCAGAAAATCTACCTTAGTTATTAACCTACAAGATGTTTAATCAATAATTTACATTTCGGTAATGGAAATCATTGTATATTTGTAAATAAAAACCTTAAAAAGCTTAATTTCTAATGATTGGTGATTGGTGATTGATAGAATTATAGTGAACAGCAGTTTTCGTGATCCACTTATTTTATAATTATGAGCACATTTCGGTACACATTTGCAGAATTTATTTTTAAATTTATCTTGTTTTTTTGCCTGTATTATGAACTAGTTAATACAGTTTGTTTGTTCAGTCCAAATTGACTGACAAGTGCACACAAATAGTCAGAAATGTCAATACATTTATAAATTGTAAGAAATTGTTGGTTATCGTTGGGTTTTTTCGTTTATCAGTGTCCTTCAGTTACTATTATTATCAACTTGTTAGTCAGGCTGTTATGGTGTTAAACTTGTAGGTTGGAAGATCAAAACACATCAGAAATATGAGGTCTGGCTATTAAATAACGAGACTGTGTGCACAGAAGACGTCTTTGAGGAGTTAGGGGGGACAAATGCAGTGTTGGATAGCTGGAAGTCTACTTTTCCAGTACGAAAGTACGTTTTCTCGTGCCTATAGCAACGGAAATACAAGTCTTGGATCTTGCACCACGACAACGCACCTGCCCATAATGTGCTGCCTGAGAAGCGTTATTTAGCCGCTAAAGGCACTCCAGTGCTCGAACACACTTCGTACTCGCTTAAGTTAGCACCCTGTGACTTTCCTGTTTCCGAAAATAAAATCTGCCTTAAAAGGAACCCGGTTCGAGTCGATGGGAGAGGGGAAACGAAAATCGTTGAAGCTCCTAAATGCTCTTACAAAAGAAGACTTCCAGCATTGCTTTGACCAATGGAAAAAACGAATGGACCGGTGTGTGGCGAGGGGAGGGGAGTACATTGAAGGGAAGCATTCGATTGTAGAATAATTTTTTTAAATAAAACTTTTTCATACGCAGTCTCGTCATTTAATAGCCAGACCTCATAGTAAACTTGTTTGAAATAAATAAAATAATGTAGGGCTTAAAAATTCGTGGCAAGTTGTATAGTTTTTGTTGCAGTAAGGTATAAACACCCTGGTGAAAAATACCATAGAAACCACTAGAAAATTGTTATTGGTTTTATTGGTCTTAACTGTTTTCTATGGTGAATGTATTGACATTTATATTGGCCCATGGTTTAGCTGTATTGACTGAACCATAGGATCAACTGACAGGACCATAGGACAATTCATTGCAAAAGTATAAGCTGATAGAAAACAATAGACTATAATCCAATTGATACCAATACCTTGACAATGTTCCAAATAACAATTGGAACCAATAGAAATCTCTACTGTATTTTTTCACTAGTCTACATCACGTGCCTGGGTATTTTGCCTACGAGGCTGGAATTCCCAGAACGGGTCGTGCCGAGCCATGATGCAGATAGGCGGCACCATAAGGTGGCGGCATAAGCAGTGAAATCAAAATACAATTTGAACCAATAAATAATTAAAAAATCTTTCCACAACGCTTTTCTATACTGGTCTATGTTATTCCGATACAAGCCCATATATTGAGGAGGATAGGCTCCAGACTCTTGTGGTAGACTATGTTTGCAATATACACATTTAGGATCACCAGTATTATGTAAAATTGGCCAAAGTGAAATCGTTCTTTTAATGCAGAAATTAAAATTTTGAAAACAATAAAACCATTGGGAGTTTTAAATTATTTGTGCCAAAATAACATAATTACTTTGTATACGAATACTGTAATAGCTCTGAGAACTTTATAAACACTCCCTGTCTCCGTAGCCAGTGGAGAAATAAGTTTTTCAAATTAATATTAATAAAACACTATTTAAGAAGAACAAAATTTATGACAGATTATATATATATATATATCTGTCATTAATTTATATTGAATGCCACGATGCACTTCCCTAATTAATGAATTTGCTAAAAGTTAAAGTTAGAAAGGTGAAAGTGTAGTATAGTAAATTGTTGAAATTAATAGTTGGTATAATTATTTTAAAAGTGGTTCATATTTTCAAAATAAAAATAGTATTCGCACATTTTGTGCAGATCGAAGACTTTCATCATGTTGAAAAAATCTAAAACACGGCTCTGTAAATTCCACCCCCTATCAATGACTTTAATCACGTTCAGAGAGTAGGAGGAAACATACACGGGCTTGTGTTTAAACTCATCTAAAAGAGCTGCCCCTTAATGAATTTTGCTTATCTGTAAATATTCCAAACGACCTCGACCAGGGAGAGAACCACACTACTGACAAAACCCCTGTTGAAAAAAAATAATCTTGAGATTTTGAAAGTTTTTTTTTATTATGCCGGATTTTCACAATTAACGAAAATCTCCAAATACGGATTTAAAGCATATTTTCCAAATTTCAAACAGGGCTGTATTTCAACTAATGACACACTCAATGAAATAAAGAAAACATAAAATTATCTGGATTATCACGAAAAATTGTAATGACTTTTTATTTACAGCTAGTATATCAATAAGATATCCAAGGTGTCCAGTAAATTTGCTGATAATAATTCATGCACATTTCATGAATTTCCAGCCTCAGCCCTTAATTTTCTAGGACCCCCTCCCACTATCTATTACCACAATATACATGAAATTTTACTGTCTGATAATTTTTCTAGAGAGTTTGATTGAAAATGCAGTTTTTATTTGATTTTATATCCGATTTTTTATCTGATTAACGGAAATTCCAACGTAAACCGGTATTTACCACGAATTTCATGCAGATATCCCGACTTTCCTGATTTCCAAACCACTGGACACCCTCTAATAGAATGTTTTTCATAATATTCGTTTTTCGACATTTTCATTAATTCCCTCACACTCATTCGAACTCTTTGCTGAACAAAGTTTGACATCAGATGTAACTTAAATAGCCAACAGGCCTATTTTCAGAACAAATTGGTTTAAAAGTTCACTGCAAGTTTTTTACTAAACTGCACATGGAATATATATATATATATATATATACACTTTTACAGGAAAAATATTACTCACCCAATGCAGTTAGATCGATGATAGAAAGGCATCTTTTAAGATTAGATTCACCAACAGTGGCTTCGGGAATAAGTTTTTTGCGTGAAAGCTTTTTAAAAAATGACTTCAAAATATTTCCAAACGTTTGTAACAAACTCATGACGGAGTTTAGAATACTCATGGCGAAATTTTAATCCTGACGACGATTAACTGAAGAAAAAAAATAGAAAAACAAAATTATGACGAATACCATTAAAATTATCAGCACTTAAGCAACTAGTAAATACCCTTTAGTTTTCTATTCATTAAAATAGGGCTAGCCTTAACACTTCACAGAAATTGCTACAAAATTCCATTCCAAAAAAAAAAGAAAACAACACGAAGTTTTACCAAGCTGAAGGATTAATGAAAAATCAGAGCAAGATCTATCTGTTATAACAAGTTCTGATTGATGATAAACTTGGTCATGATAAGATACCAATAATGGAAAGCTACATTTCGACCTACCTCCGGGATTCTCTCGAGATTAAAAAAATCATATCAAGAATGTATGCAGGTATTGCATAGATCAACTCCAGTATCGCACAGATCACTGCCAGTTTAAATAGGAGTTATATGATGCAATAATGATTATTGCTTGTTATTGCATGTCACAGCTTTTGGAGAAAATTCATAAATGAGTCATTTGACTGTTCAAGATACATTTACCTAAAACTAAACTACGCTTCTCAGCGAGTTATCTCGATAGCTACTCTCAGATGGTTGTCCATTTGAGAGTGGTTATTAGCCGACTGCGCTATCAAGAGCACATGGCGAGCATTTCGTCAAAAATTCTCTCGCGAGCACTAAAACAGGGTCTATTTGGAAAACCGCAGAGAGATGGCGTCGCCAGGGAGATCATGGTGAAGTTATCGGGATTTGCGAGGAAAGTTTGTAGGTTCAGGTAAGATTAGTTAATTAATGTTCTGAATTGGCAATGGGAATGAAAAAGCTTCGACGTTTTCGCTGCAAAAACGGACAGCTTTTCAATAAAAACCCTCCATGTTAGCTATTTTGCCATTTTCGACATGAAAACTACCTCCAAAACCTTTCTGTTTTTAAAGTGTATGAAAAGCGACGAAAATGGTCTGTCTCTATAGTTTAAAGGTCCGCTTCCACGTGAGATTAACTCTAGCGAGTTACTCGTCGTGCATCTCGTATTCCACAAAATTTACCAAACTGAGCTTCAAACATTTTTTAAAAAACACTTTTTTTAATGTTAGACCCTAATAAACGTAAACATCTCGACAGCTGCTCTCAAAATTTGAACATCGTTCGTACTTGCGAACTGCTATCAGTGACAGCTCTCGAACAGCAGCACGTGCATTTTTGCATGTGCTACATTGAGAACTGATATAGCCCCTTCATACACAAATTAAATATTGCAGTGGAAAAAATCAGAAACACATTTTTTTATATCCATTTTGGCTGCTGATTGCAAAAATAAAGTCAGATTTCTAAAATAGTAATTAATTAAAAAGATATTAAGTGGCTACAATTGTAGCCGCTGTGACCTAATTTCACCAAATGAAAGGAAAAACGTAGTTCATTGCTTTCAATAAAAACGAGTTTTAATTTATTTCAAATGTTAAAAATTTATTTAATATGATTGAATATGATTTATTTTGTATGATAGGCTTTAAAACAATTTGAATTTTTAGACAAACACAAAAAACGTTTACATTTTCCGCAGAACCAATGACTGCGTCCTTTGCTGTTTTCCATCTCGCATCGTCTTTGAAAATTGTCTTCATGTTCTGGCTGATGGTCATAATGGTCATAACGAACATCACTGCATATTGGTGGTGGCTTAGATGCATTTAATTTTCTGGGAAGGTTACTTTCATTAGAAGGTTGCCCTCTTTTCTTGCCTCTGCCATTTTCACAAAGATACAAAGCCTCAGCAGCATCATCACAGAACTTTTTTAAATCTTTTGTAGACTTCTTTGTAAGACCAATTTCATTGCAATCTTCATGATATTCCAGCCAGCTGTTCACCAATGAGAAGTCAATGAAATGTAGGATTACTCGAAGAGGCCATTTTTTGGTACGAATTTGCATCGATATAGCGATAGCAAATAGTCCATCAAATCTACACCACCCATGGTACTGTTGTAAATCCGAAAATTTCAGGACGTGGTACTTCGATGAATTTCTTTTCTTTTACACTCCAACGACGAGCATTGTCCAATTCTCCCATTCCAACAAATGTTGATACTAAAGTTACCATACTGTTGTCGAACCACCTAACCGTGGAGATACTACCAACTAATGAAACTGCAATCCATTGAACCTCTTCCTTTCTTCTTTAGCTCCTTTTCTGATTTTAGCACTGTATTCATTAATCTATTTGATCTTATACTTCCCATGCACATGATACCCAGTTTTCAATTCACGAAGAAGCCAGATTGAATAAAATAATTGTCAAATGTGACTTTAAAATTTTGTATTCTTGGAAGTTCTTGTGTAAGGCGCATTATAATTGATCCACCAAGACCTAGGTATTTATGTTGCTATGAAAGGTTTGTTCCTGCACCCTGATAAATTTCAAAGTCAAAAGCCTTGCCACTACATCCACATCTAACAAAGTTTTTGATTCCTTCGGGATTTGGCTTATTTTTTACAAACCGCTTAACAGAAGAACGTCCAGTAAAAGAAATCATCTGCTCGTCGATGCTGTTAAATTCGTCTGGCTTTAACATAAGACAACGCTCCCTTACACAGTCGAACACAGGTTAAACAAGCCAGAGCTTATTTTTGTTGTCTACTTTGTAGATGGATTTATCAACAGCATGAAGATTATTCCTAATTCGGAAAAACTTGTTGACTGGCATGGCATCCGATATTAGAGGAATTTTTGTCCCTTCACTCCAGTACTCTCATACTCTTGCAAAACGAAGTCTACCCATTTTGATATGCATGCCAAAAAATGCTTTTGTCTTTTACAGAGATTCAATGGATTATTTTTTGTGCTGCATACAAATTTGTATTTTCTATGAAAAGTTTAAAAAACTCCTCTGTGAAATACTTCATGAAATAACTCGTTGGTGTAAATGGCTCTTCAGGTTCCCTGATTTCTTTAACACTCTTAACAACATTATTGAATTCAATCTCCTGGATGAAATACGGTTGGTTTCCTGAATTCAATTGTTCGATTTTTTGGCAAATTTTGCTTTTAATGTAGTTGGCAAATCCAGGTTTTCAGTTTCGTTTTTAGAAGAACTGCTAATAACTTCCGCTATTTTCTTCTCAATAGATATTTCATTGTTCCTCCCAATATTGCCTGTCATTTCCTTTAAAACATTGGACTCATTGGAATGGTTGTTTTCATCATCAGAAAGTTCATCAATTTTTAATAATTCTCCACTTGTTATTTTTTGAAAAATAGCTTGCGCTGCTGATTTATCCTCTTTATTTCGTTCCTCCCTATGCTTTTCAACAGCTGGTAATATTAATTAAAAGAAATACAAAGGTTTAAAGATCACAGTTCTACCCTAAAATTGGCCTAATTTCTTACATTTTTACTGCCTTTAGTACCAGTGGCTACAATTGTGCAACCTAAAATTTCATTGCTAATAACAAAAAATAACTAATTGTAAACAAACTAACTTGCACAGTAGCTTAAGAAGGTCCTTATTACTATTAATCAGCAAAAAAAAGTAAGAAATTCGGCCAGGAAATAAACAAAAACTTAAGTCTTTTTATGTCTACTTACCATGCTATTTGTAAAAGCTGAAGGCATCCATTTTGAAATGCCAGTCAGCTGATTTTATTTCAAAAGGTCAGCAATAACGCTTTTGCTAGTGGACTTCAACCCTTAAAATGACCTACTAGCATGATTTTGAGCAAAAAACACATTAGGGTGTTTCTATATTGGTTTTGAAGTTGCTGGCTACAATTGTAACCAGTATGAATGAAGGGGATAGAGAGCATCTCGAGAGTTTCTCTCACTTGGAAACGCACCTTAAAAATGTGGCCTGTTTTTGCTGCTAAAAGTACAGCACTTGGGTGAAGCCCTTCTTCATTAAAGACTATTTATTGTGAACTTCTCCAAAAAAACGATTGATCAACTTACACAAGGCTGTCTATCTCATTACATTTGAGGAGGAGGAAGATATGGTTCACTATGGTCCCCGTTTTTACCTTAGAAAAACTGTACTTTTAGCATAACAAATTTGCATTTTTACCAAAGCTAAATTGCCTTTTCAATTTAAAAGAATCAAGTTTTTACCTTGGATTTCAGATAGGGGAAAAACTATCCCCAAGATCCCCTCCCCCATATATACGGCCTTGGACACACACAAGCATATATGCAACACTTACATTTTTTCAATGTTCTGCTATTAAAAGTGAATTTCCCAAACTTGGCTCCAAACAATAAAAACCCCTAAACATAAGCATCTCCTCAATGTTATGCTGCTACGCGGCAAAGGCTATCATCATGTGCTTTTCATAATGTGGAAATATGCTACATTATCAGCCAGCTCTCAACAGCTGCTCTCAAAATTCGAACATGGTTCGTATTTTGTGAGCTGCTATCAGAGAAGCCAGGGCTCACGTGTCATGCGCAAAAATTCGAGAGAAAGCTATCGAACAGCAGAAGGTCCATTAATGTGCACATGCAACTCTCGGAGGTGTTTTGACTGACAAGCACTACTATCGAGAGCATCTACAGTAACTCCCAGTGAAAATGATACAGGCTTCTTCTGATCCTCTCTAAAAAAATAATCATGGTTTCTTTGCACTTTAGTATCTGGTTGG
>JAQGAE010002553.1:0-17368 GCA_034696685.1 Julus scandinavius | reverse complement strand
CTTACGCACATGATGATCAAACATTTGTGTGCACTGGCATTGTTTGCTGCGCTGGACAATGTGCTATGAGAATTATACAAGTTTTAAAGCAATTTAGTAGCAAGTGGACCTTACACACAGCTAGTTTCCTGACGTCATCATGTGACGTGACTTTAACGGTGTTAATATAGAGAGATCAAAATTAATCATGTGTGAAGTATCAAGGCAAGTCAATTACTGTCAATAGTTATAGACTACAGTCATGTGATGTCATCGATGACGTCATCTTGAACAAGATCCATTACTACGATTCAGCAATCCCTGCGGACGCATGAGTCTATATTCCGTGTAGTCTGTAATAGGTTAACTTTATTAACCAAACAACATTTACCCTTAAACTTTTGACTCAAAAGCAAAGCTTGAGTGATATTTCAAAAAAGTACGTCAGTAGAACCTGTCTAAATGCACCCTTTGTAAATGAACAACCTCTCTAAAAGCATAAAATCTACCGGTCCCGACTTGGGACCCGTGTATAAATGAACCCATGCTTTTAGACAGGTTCTACTTTAAATGATATACTGCTTAAGCATGGGCGTATATATGTTGGGGGAAGATGGGGGGGGGGAGAGCTTGGGGATAGATCCCCCTCCCCTTGAAATCCAAAAAATTTGACAAAATTCAAACCAAATCAGCAAAATATAAAAGGTGAATTGCACTTTTGCATTCAGTGTGATTTTTCAAGTATTGAAAGTGCGACTTTTAAGATAAAAACGCCATTTTCCTTCATTAAAAGTGCAATTGTTCTGTTTTAGAAACGCAATTTTTCTGCATTAAAGGTGCGATTTTTCTTAGGTAAAAATTCAATTTTTATTTCTCCTGGACCAACTCTCGGATCTGACAGGCCCTGCATAATAGCAAATAACCAAAATAATTCACTTCAAGATCCTGGACCCTATAGCCCCACCCTCCCCCTTCCCGTCAAATTTACTCCTATTATCATCCACAAAATCGAACATCAGCTTCAAAAAAAGAGACCATTATTTCGGAAGCATGGTCATACATTTACTTATTCTGATGAAATTTAACACTTGCATATATTAAGGTTCAAAGCAAATTGTTTTTGACAATGGTTTGGGACCATATCGGAAAACATTAAAATTCACTCCAATAACCCAAGTTTCTAGTGCTTAAAAATATTAGCCGGCTCTTGTTCATTTGTCCCTATAATATCCACTTGGAACCCACTTTATATTTAGTTCGCTCTATTGAAATTCTATTTTTGTGTACTGTTCTAACGTCACATGGACGCCATCTTGAATATGGCATTCGGTAACTGTCTTCGGTAACATAACGGAATTTTGCAATGCCTGATGGCTAAAATTAGCTGTATGGCTAAAGCAGCATGACTATCAGGTGCACAATACAGCCGACACCATAGGTGATAAACAAGTGGTCAAGAAAAGAGCCCATTGCATTCAATGAGAGACATTAAGGGGTAGAAAGGTGGGGGATAATAGTGTATAAATAACCACCAGCTAAGGGGGATGATCCAATGGCGGTCCATTTTGGACCACACTAGGGTGACTAAAAAACCTAGAAGCCCCCTGCGACTTTTTAGCGGTTTTTATAACTGCCTAATTCCGTCGTTTTAACCCCCATTTATGTCCTTTTATCAACCTGCTTCCGCATTGACCACAAAGGAAAAAAATGTGGGGTTAAAAATGGCAGTGGTTATATAAGTACCGTACGAAGATACCCTCGATTTGGCTAGGGTGGGGTAATAAAAAAGTAACGGTCAGGTTGGTCCAGCAACAACACAAAAAAACAAGTGCAGCTAGGGACCCTTCTACGGACAAAAATGGGGGTTATGTAATAAAATCTAAAAGGGGATGTCATAATACGGTCTATAGGAAATGAACGCGGAAGATAGGTATTGTAGGGGCTGACCTTATGACCTTCCGGGGGTATTGAAACAAAATGGTGGACCTATTGTGCTACCAGAATAGATCAAGAGGGGATTTAAAACAATAGGATAAAATTAACAGAGGTATAGTTGGAGAAAAAACACCCATAAATTAAAAGCAATGGATTTCGGCTTCATTGCACACCAATTTATTTTTGCTTAAATCTCATTGGTGAATTTTATTTTTATCATTTAAAGAATTCCGCTATATTGAATTTCAGCAATATCCGTTTTTCAGGATTTGCATCCAAAAGTATATTATAGTTGGTATCATAAAGACACATTTGGAATATTCTAAAAGCCTGCCATTCCCCAATAACAGAAATAGCAACTTCACCAGTGAGAATGGTGATTTTTTGTAATATTTTTATCTGATAGTAACTATATTGAAAAAATTCATAATGTATAGACAAATAAGGATAACATATGCTAAACAGACTGACCAACAATTTCCAGACAAACCTCCAGTATGAAATATTAAGCTTGTCTGTTTTATGCTTTTATGGGCTAACAAAAAAAAAATACTAAGAACTTCTATATACCTCAATTTTCATAGAACGAGCATGTGGTCAATGAATTGATTATACAATTAGTTCACTAGTCCCGTCTGTCGAAGAAGCGAATTTATGAAAGATCAAGAATCGGATTCATTATCTTGGTAGGCTGCTATAGATTTCATCTCTGAGAAACAGAAATCCAGACTAGTATTTCAGATCTAGTCTGCAATCCAAAACTGTCAAAAAATCTGCCTGTGTGTGTGTGGCCACCTATTAAGAATAACAAGACGTCGTTTTCTAAAATTTATTCCACAAACAATATCCAGGCATGTAGTTTGGATCACGATATTGAAAATCAACTAAATTCAACTGGCATATCCAAAGCAAAACCACCTAGTTTTCGCCTTGGAGATCGAATCTTTTTTACCAAAACTTTTTGCCTAAAATCACATCAACTTAAATTTATGGCGAACTTTAGTTAAGACAGTCATAAAGCCAATAACGACAAAAAAAATGTAAACAATTTATGCCCAATATTAATAAAAAAACACATTATTTTTACATTAAATTCGTACGTTATAAATTTAAATTATAAGGTTTATGTATATAATCATATTTATGTTAAAATACATAACGTACAATTTCTATATAAATTATTGCTTTGTTCAATTTTAAGCAAATACATGTTCGTAAGTCAAACAGGGAACAGGTCGTAAGTCGAGACAAGGGACAGGTCGTAAGTTGAGACAGGGGACAGGTCGTAGGTCGAGACAGGGGACAGGTCGTAAGTCGAGACAGGGGACATGTCGTAAGTGGAACAGGGAACAGGTCGTAAGTCGAACAGGGGACAGGCCATAAGTCGAACAGGAGACAAGTCGTAAGTCGAGACAGGGGATAGGTCGTAAGACGAACAGAGGACAGGTCGTAAGTCGAGACAGGTCGTAAGTCGAGACAGAGGACAGGTCGTAAGTCGAGACAGGTCGTAAGTCGAGACAGGGGACAGGTCGTAAGTCGTAACAGGGGACAGGTCGTAAGTCGAAACGGGACAGGTCGTAAGTCGATCAGGGGACAGGTCGTAAGTCGAACAGTGGGACAGGTCGTAAGTCGAGACAGTGGGACAGGTCGTAAGTCGAGTCATAGTCGTACTATGTAGTATGATTCCATTCATCTCGAAATAAGTACTCCTATAATGAGTACAACTTGTCAAAGTCTGATTATGACGCTAGTACACATTTCATATGAGTACTGATTACATGATTCCACTGTAATCGTAATCAGTACTCTTAATTACTAATGAGTACGATTTGCCCAACTCTGGCTAGTACTCAGTTCATATGATTACCAATTACACGTACTCTACTCTTACTATGGAGTATGATCCTAGTGTATTAGTAATCAGTACTCCTATTATGAGTACAATTTGTCCAAGTGTGATTATGACACTAGTACTCAGTTCATATGACTACCAATTACATGTAATCCGATTACGCTGATTACATGATTCCACTGTAATCGTAATCAGTACTCGTACTCATGAGTACAATTTGCCCAACACTGGCCGAAACCATGGTTCTGGCCACAACAAAAACGTCAAAAGTTTGCTCAAACGCCACGGTAGGCAAACTTTTATTCATTATTTGTTTCAGTGAGCCACGTTGCCTCAACATTGTTGCCCCATGTTGCTTCAGTGGCGATCCGGTTTTGCTTTCCATGCCACCAAATTTTATGAAAAATACAGAATTTTTCACTTATTGTCACAGATTGATTGTCCGCTTAAATAATTTGTAAACAGGGGTTTTGTGCGAATATATACGAGCCTACACGCATACACAGAATACAGGTATTCCAAGAAGATTCGGGCCTGTGTTGATAGCAATTAAATGTTGATACAATACCATATTAATAAAAAAATCTGTATTAGTAAGAACTGTTCATATTACAATTATTTTGTCTATCGATTGTACATTCATTAGCGTTAATTAAACAACACCAAAGGCCCCCTTGGAGATAGGTGGTGTTGCCCTCACCAACACAAAAATAAAAGAAATGACCCTGTGCTTATTTGCCCCTATTTAGGAATTCGGCCTCGCAACAATAATAAGCTACAGTTGCCAAGTGTCCATTGCTGTGCCAGATGACCATCAGGCACGAAGGGTGGAAGGGTCAATCCCCTCTCCTCGGCGTTTTTCAAAAGATGGCTGCAGGAGCCAAAAGTGACCTCAGGTGACCACTACGTAGAGACCCATAATAGTACGTAACCTTAAATAACTTTCTCCCCACGGCCACTTTCCCTGGGGGTGCCGGACCCACCCCCTCCTTCCCAGATGTCATAAAAGCCGGAGCACAGGACCCATGCGGGAGAATGCTTGTTTGTGCAATTGTGAGCAAAGGGAAAAAAAGCCTATGAGTGATGATTGGAGGTAGAGAGGGTGGCCGAAGCAAAGGCTGACCATTTGTAAGAATTACCCCTCCCGCACAACAATCCATTTCTCACTTCTTCTTATAAGAGTTATTTTTAGTTAGATGCATGGAAAGTGAATGGGGCTAAGAGGGGGTGGTGGTCACTGACCAATGGTCAGTCTTAGGCAAGAGTGAGAGCGAGAGGGGGGGAAATGGCGGCGAGAAGAATCCGTCAACACTATTGTAGTGAAGCTGGAGGTGGCTTAAAGAGCAGTCGGGCGAGAAAAAGGCTATTTCCAGTGTCATAATACCGCGCAACTGACCAAAGGTCATTTTCGAGTAATATATATTAATTTTGTACAGTCCAAGGAGTACTGGAGAGGGATGGTGGTGGTCACAGAGAGAGAAACCTTGGACAAACATGGAACACTTCAGGACACAACACGGTGCAATAACAAAAATAAAAGATCGTAAAAATAACTCGAAAAACGGTGCGGTAATAATAGAAAAAGGGGGCTATTGCCAAAGAGGTGCAAGGACCTAAGTGACGTCGAGCTTGAAAGTTAGGGGATTCCTACAAGTCATTCATTCTAACGTGGGTCGTCTCGGACAAAACCCATTATGCTAATCATGGATTAAAGAATATTTGTAAACAATTTTAATTATAATTCCTCCATTTTATTAGTGTATTGATTGTAGTGTATATTTACAATTTACAATATGATTTTTTTATAAAACATTTGCAGCTTTTGAACAACATACAATTTTACTAAAGTACCATTTTCTTTTCTTACTGAAGTTTTGCATTTGTTTTTTAAAGTATGTAATGTTTTATTACATTTTTATGTATATGAAATAAAATTCGCATAATACATAAAATACGCATGTTTGGCAATGCCTAGTACAGACCAGAGCAAACAAGAAACATAAACAGGGTTTCTGTAAACCAATTTGTCGTAAACATGTTTCCGAAACACTGTTTCTGTTTCGTGTTTGCTCTGGTCTGTATTAGACATTATATTTTTCTTTCTCAAAAAACAATAGTTAAATTTGAAATTGAAGATTAAGACAAATATTTCTTCCTCCGCAATTCTAACCAATCATCTAATTTTTTTTTAAATAATTGACTTCAATTTAGAATATTCACCTTGATGTTTCAAACCAATTTATTATCAATTATCCAAGGCGAAGAGGAAGTTTGCTTTTTTATGATTCCAAAAATGACCACATGGCAAAAACAGAATAATGGCATTTTTTGTGCAAGTTATTAAGGCCGCCATCTTTTTATGTCATGTCAATTCCAGATATGATATGAAGATGTAAAGAAAATGAAGTTTAATGTAAACTTTTTCTGTGTATTTATGTATTACTAAATTCACGAATACATGCCCTACCCGATATTAGCCTTTAAAAAAAAAAGAAAAAAAAAAGACAAACTTGACCTTCAACAAATTCCCCAAAAAATGTTTAGTATAACCTTAATATCCTTAACGCCATCTGTTGCATTAACAACGTAACAGCCCCAAATTCTGTATTATTTGAAATTGGCGGAAAAAACACTAGTATTTATAACACTCAAGGAGGGGAGCCACCTGCCAATATGCTGGAGGTAGAAGCGCCATGTCTTCAACAAATTTCAAACCAGCAAGGTTTGGGTTCAACTTTAAAATTTAAGCAAAGCGTTCACAGCTACTTCCCTTACCCAATTGTTTTTACCAAACTGAACGCGGTTAATAACTTTTAACGCTTCTTTATAAGTAATGTTACAAACAGAATTTATTGACCACACAGATGCACATCTTACACAAAATATATTTATGTTCGTTTTATTTATTAGGTTATCTAGAAACATGAAATAAAGTTAAACATCAAGAAAAGCGTTTTTGCTTCTTTAGTGTTAATTAGGATTATTTAATATTTTATTTTGAATATTCGAATATCCATTGAATATAGTTATACGAAGGGGCCATTCCCCCTGTCCGCACGGTGTCCATTTTAGCCCAGAACCTACCTCCCCCCTCATAGACGTCCTTAACTCTTTTGTTTTTAAAGTAGGGTGTCCAGAAAGTTTGTTGGAACATATTAAAATCCCATCTTATAAATTTCCAAGCACCCGTCTTGTTGCTAATTCCACGACATTTTTCCAGATTTCTCTGATATTTGATTTAATCCGAGATTTTCGCCGAGATTCCACGCAAGTTCGTCGAGGGTTTCGCAGATGGCGCCACCAATCGGTCTTAGGTCTTCCCCATTCAAGATTTACGGTCTTTCATCGCGTCACACACTCCCAGGTAGTAGTGACGTAATATCCCCTCTCACCTGCGATTATACCCCCTCATTTATCCCTTTTTTTCCCTTGGTCATTTCCTCTTGTTTTTCCGGTAAGCCCCGAGGCACAACAACCCCCTGGAGGGGATTTTCCCCAACGCCACTTTTCCCGCATTAAAAATGGAACAAGGCGAGCGCATAGACCCCCTGCTGAAACATGAAATAGCCAATTTTTAAAAAGCCTAATTTTCTGTCTGATGTAATTTGCCAGACGCTAAATCACATTAATCGACGTTAGTTTAATCCCTCGCGCGTTAATCCAAGTGCTCGATTAGTGATGTTGTGTTACGCATCGCGTTTGATTTGACACGCGAAAACGGAAAAAAAGGGGAACGAAGACGAAGGGTTAACGTGCCAAAAAAAATACAAAAAAAATATTTAAAAAAATAAAGTTCTCCTTGTCTTCAATGAGACTTTGTCATCGAGAATCAAAAGCACTTTTTTTCCAAATTTCCTGGGGTTCTGACCGTGACGTTAAGTTTTCGTGGGTTTCGCTCGTTTCACCGACTCACTAAAGGAAAAAGGTGGACAAAAACTTTGAAAACTTCCTCGAAAGTCACGCGAAATGGCGGAGTTTTACGAATAATTATAATTAGAAAACTGCACGGAGAGCGATGTCAACGAATGACATCATTTCCATGACGTTTTCTCATAAATCTCAGTAATCAGGAAGTGTACATGTTCCTAAACGCCAAAGGCAATAGATAACATTCAGTATATCATATGTTCAGAACACTACAACAAAACAAAACTAATGTTGAAAATACGTAAACATTCTGAAAAATGTGACTGACATAAATTTTAGTCATAATACGCGATTGATCCATAATAACTGTGTGCACATTTGGTCCTAATATTCACATACAAAGGGCCATTCAAAAAAGACGTCCTCAAGAGTGGGTTGTGGGTGTCTGCTGGCATGTGGACAAGGGGAGGGAGTGGGGAAGCCATTATGGACGTTCCTTAATGATGGTATTTTTCAGTATTTTGGATTTTCTGTCTATAATTGAGTTTCAAAGGTCAGTGAAAAGGGAAAGGGACACCAGCAGAAATATGTCCGCAGTCCCAAATGTACTTTAATTTTTAAAACTTTGGGAAAAGTCGGGAAATTATGCCTAAATTTGTGTTAAACACCAATTTTATGCTGGAATTTCCCATCGAGGTCAGGAAATTTCCGTTAATCAGAAAAATCTGAAAAAATATCGTGGAATTGGCAGCTTGATATAGGTGCTTGGAAATGTATAGGATGGGCTTTGTATGTTCCAACAATTTTTCTGGACACCCTACTTTAAAAAAAAAATTAAGGACGTCTGTGAGGGGGTCTGTGCTAAAATAGACACCATGTGGACAAGGGGTAGGGGGAAGCCAATTTTTGATGGCATTTCGGGGACGTCCTTTTTGAATAGCCCCTTAGTAATTTGGAGATAATTTATTGAAACTCTAGAGCAGATTTTTATCAAATAAAAATACTTTCTTATGGTGTTATTTCATTGTAATGCTTGAGTTCATGAGAGCGCGTTACAAAAGGAGCAATGCAGTCCAGTGGTCAGGTGGTGTGTTTTAGGTGAATTTTTCCATTCAAAATTTGTATTACACTAAATGGTTTTTTGTCACTCAGATACCGGTACAGAGCTAGATAATTTGCCAACTGCCATGCTGATTGCATGAGTGATCCCACGATGGCGAGGCGAATAAGGTGACCCCACCGGAAAGCAATCATCAGTTCCAGTAGATATGAGTAAGGCGAAACATTGACATTGACATTGGGAACAAATTAAAGGTACAAAAACTAGACACCAAATGGGGAAAAAATAATGCCTGCTTTCAAAAGGGAAGCAAAATCACGTTCAAAAAGACCATCAAAAGCAAAATGATCAACGGTTCAGCATCCTTCAGATATCATTTGCCTTGCCATTGAAATTTGTTGCCAATGTTCATTAGTGATATGTTTTGTACTACATACCAGAGCAAACACGTAGCAGAAACATGTTTACGATAAATGCTTTCTCACCAATTTTCTGTGCATCACTTTTGCCAAAAACGTGTGTTTCCAGCGAACATTTCGGTTTGCTAAAACAAGTAATGAATAAAAGTTTGCCTAATGTGATGTTTGAGCAAACTTTTGACGTTTTTGTTGTTGCCAGAACCATTGGTTTGGCAACATTTCGCTGATCGCTCGGGAGGCGGTCCGGAACAAAGGGAAAACATGTTGCCACTTTACTGCCATGTGCCCAAATGCGGACCCGAACTCTTGTACAGACCTGTACAGATTTGTTCAATTTTTCTGTCAACGTTTGGTGGATACACCTCAATTTTCAGCAACATGTTGATGTATTCATTGTTTCAGGTTTGTCTTCGAGTGTTTGTATGTTTGGAGTCTGTGTATTACATGTTGCATCAGTGGACACCCGGTTTTATGCATAGTACAGACCAGAGCAAACACGAAACAGAAACTTGTTTACGATAAAAGTTTGCTCACCAGTTTTTGTCCAAAAGTTTCAGCAAAATTTTTGCCAAAATAGCCTGTTTCCAGCGAACATTCCCTCAAGAGGCGGTTTGGATCATAGCAAAACATGTTTGCTGTTCATGGCGCTCCTACCAAGGCCTGTTTACCATGACGTAGTTTTTGACAATAATATATAGCAAGCATTTCCTCAGTTTTGAAATGTTTTTTTTTCTTGTAAACGAAATATGTTCATGAAACCACGTTTTGTTAAATTGGTTTGCAGAAACCCTGTTTCTGTTTCGTGTTTGCTCTGGTCTGTACTAGGCAATACGCTTCTGACATCACTGTTGCCAATGGCCACGCACATCCGTTCTGGATTGGACGCCTTCCCAGCAGGGTCAAATGCGTGACAACGGTATGGAGGAACCACGAAGGGGTAGCGTGGCAAGGGCTTCCGGCCCATGCTTCACTCGTTCCGAATAATAAAGATGAGGGAGACACACCGAAACAAAAGACGCACTAAATTGAGGGGCGCCAACGTGCCACATTTATTTTACCTTGATTTTAAACAATTTCGGTTTCCGTGACTTTTCTGCCATGTTGTTTCAACATTTGTTTTGTCGCCTTATATGATATAGATTTCGGGAATTACTGTTCAAAGTAATCATGCCTCCACCCGCTGTGAGGAGCACGCGCCAACCGTCAATCCAAACCAGATTTTCGGTCATGCAAAACTTGACCCCATGTTACATATTTTCTGGTTGTTGTTGAAAACTAGAGACCTGGCCAAGCATGCAAATTCTTTGATAAAGTTTATACTTTGAATTTTCTAAACACATGATAGTGCATATCACAGAATTTTCTGAATCCAAAGATCAATTGTTGTTTGACGCTATGAGTGTCAGGACTACACTGTTCATTCTAAAACTGACAGTGACATGGTTATTGAGCGCTTAAAAACAGTCTTAAATAATAAACGTGTAGCAATCATCATGGGAATTAGTACTATTACTTTGGATTCATGTTTCATCATGTATGGAATTGATGAGACACATGTAACATAATTAGCATGTTATGTGTTTTTAGAAGGACACCATTGCAGAAAACTAAGTATGGTTTTAAATTGTTCGGGTTTTTCAAAAGATGTTCATAAGCTTTCAGACGATCTACGATTTGATTTTTAAAAAAATAGTCACAATGAACTAAGAGTAAAAAGTTGTAGAAATGGCGGACAACAGGTTTCCAGGTGCACGAAATTGAGCAACGGCGCTCGAACCAGAGCCCAGTTGAAATCGTTTGCACCAAGTTTCGTCATGATTTTCAGATATTAATTCACGGATGAAAGGCCTCGGGTTGGGAAAAAACGGGCCAGACACCTTCTCCCGCCTGGAATCCAACCCCCCTGATGCCATGTTAAATGGGCTCAAACATCCGGTACGGAGCTAGAGAGATACAGAATCTGGGAAAATAAAATTTGTATAAAAAAGACAATGAGAGATATGGAGGAGGGTCATTGTAACCAAAATAGGAGCACCACCAACCCCCATTATTATACCAAAAAAATAACATGCGCCCCTCGCCCAATAAATTGCGCATTCCTGGGCACTGGGGATAACCCTAAGCTCAGCTAAGGCCGGCAGGTGGCGCTCGGGTGGCCGAATCCGACAGGACATGTTCGAGGGTAAACGCTTCAGGGTTCTGGAACAGATTTGGAGGTGGAAACCCAATAGCATCCATGCAAAACCTACATTCGAAGGTAATTCGGTGGCTGGAGGCACCAAAAGTGAAAAGTTATTAGGGCCGGAAAGGCAAACGGGGGACAGTAGAGCATAATTACATTTTTTTGTGCTAACTTACTGTAAAACCTGTCGCATGGGACAGAAGACCACGTTAAGTTTTTTTTATTATTATTTTTTTTTTAAACTTTAGTTTCTCCCGTATGTTATAGATAGATCTCAACATTGACATGTGGTTTGACATCACTGTTTTGAAATATTGTTTATTTTGAATACGTTAGACCCAAAATGAGATCATGCAATTTGGAATGGAGCGACTTGCAACAATACGTACAATCTATGAAAAACTATCAAATATTGCGTGGACCTTTCAGAATAGCATTTTGCATTATTTATTTATTCCTTGACAGGGGAACCACCGATGTGTTCCGGCAGAAATATATTCCACACATGTCCATAGGTATGTAATGCTATGCCAGAGTGTGTCGAAGGCCATGTCCACATGTACATAAGTATGCCACAGATGTTTGTAGGAATTGATTAAAATTGTTCAACATAGAGGAAAACCTCTCTCTTAACTGATAGCATGCCAATTTTCTCTTGGGACAGTTCATGCAGTTTTGCAGAATAAGCAAGATTTCAAATGTTTACTTAAACTTAACATAAATAATAAAACTGCATTTAGGGGCCTTGAAGGGAAATTCCAGCATAAAATTGGTGTTTAACACAAAGTTGGGCAAAATTGCTGACTTTCCAGAGATTTTAAAAAATCCAAGTATACGTTTGGAACTGGAGACATTTCTTCTGGTGTCATTTACTCTTTCACGGAGCTTTAAAACTCAACAAAAAATCCAAAAACTAAAAAATACCATCATTAGTGGACGTCCATTATGACTACCCCCTCCCTGTCCACAAGCCAGCAGACCCCCTACCCCCCCTCTTGAAGACCTCCTTTTTGAATGGCCCCTTATAAGGCAATACAAGTTTGATGCTTGATTTTTATAACAAGAGCCATGAGTTGAAAACAGCTGAAACATGCCCTAGCTAAAGGGCCATCACGGGTAGAACTGATAAAACAAATAGAAATTCAATTAGAATCATTTTCCAAGCCAAAGTTTCAAACAGATCCGTTTTTGCAGGCATCCCCCGAAGACGGAAATCCGAATTCCTTCATTAATTTCCCTAATTAAGAGTGTCCATCGTGGAATTCCCCGCCGCACATCGGCGAGTTGATGTCGTGGGGAGGAAGGGGGGTGTCCACGGCCAGGTGCATACGCCTCAACCGGGGTTTTGGCACAATGGCCAGAAGAGTCAAAAAACATTCGCACGCCGTACAACGAGGTATACAACAAACAAAAGCTTCTTAATAAAGGCAAAAGGTTCTCCCTCGTCGTGCATCCTCTATTCCTTTTTTTTTTTTTTTTTTCACTGGATATCTGGTTGGAAAAAACATGCATGCGGTATCCCAGGGTTGCGGGCCGAGCGCTGTTGCGTGACTCCCGCTGCACGGGTTAATTATGCCGACCAATAGGAAAGCGGCTTCATCGGCTTGCACAGGTAAGTCATCATCAGGAGGATCATTAGACAAAACGCGCACCTGGCGGCGGAACGCAAATGAGGAAAGCGGCGCGTGGACATCACCTGCACGCCGAGCGAGGAAGAGGGGGACGCCGCGGACGTTTGCACGCGCCGCACCGGACTTGGAAGGGAATTCTGCAGGTAAAAAAAACACCTGGAAAACTGGATAGAAAGTTTGGAAAATGCTTTAGGGAGCGAAATCCCGTGTTTGGGAGTCGCGTGTGGTCACGTGGAGTCCGCGCTTCGATGTGATGCCAAACTGATGTACTATTGAAACTCTTGTGAACATTTATTTGGACGAAAAACTCAATTTTCTGAAAAAATAACGACACTATTGGAAATTGGTGCGTGGCGGGTAAAACAAAATGGTGATTTCGAATTTTTCGACTTCGTCAAACAACAAAAACTTGGGTGTTTTCGCCGATTTCGTGTATGAGAAAGTGGAAAAAAATGCGCTAATTTCATATCGACAGAACCGAAATTTCTGCTAATGCGGTTGGAAACTTTTCTACTAAAAAAAACAGGACCGGAATTCGGGTGCAGAAGTTTGCAACACAACGAATGGTCATCTCGAAGGACTAGTATGCAGTTTTCTTATCAGTAATCATAAAAGCGGTGAGAACGTTGTTTTGTACTCGTAAAACCAGCGAAAATTCGATGAAATTCGCGGAAATTCACCGGAATTACAAGTATAGTTACACCCGCCGGGACGTTAGCCCTGTTCGCGGTCACACTGCCAGTGTTGTAGTAGCGAGTCTGCCATGGCAACGGATTTTTTCGCACAAAAAACTGGGATCGATTTTCGCGCCGCAATTTGCCTCGGTAACATCAAATCGAACGAAATTTATTAGAAAAATTCAAACTTTATAGAGTGGATCAATCGGATAATAACATAAAAGACGAATCCGATCTGTTTGCACCAAATACAGAAAAATCATAAATGGGCGCCATTTTCAGAAAATGTAATAATTCGAATTTGTGAAGCATTCGATTCGAAATTTTTAAAAGTGACTTTTTTGTAGAAAATTGGAAAAAAAAACTACGACCAATAAGCAGCTTTTCAAATTGGGGGGAAAAAAACCGAAGGCAAGCATGTGCAATGGACTCAAGCACGCGTACGCCTCGCGTGCCATCGACAACGCTTTCGTGGCTTGCATTATTAATGACTGACTTAATAATTAAAAATAGTTTATTATTACAACTACTCAGCACAAATGAAAAATCTATGGAGAAAAGACATGCATTCGCAGATATGGATAAGAAACTCCATTTGTAAATTTCAACTACTGAGCATCTGGAGTTTTGTTCGCTTATCAACTAAAATTATACTTTTAAAATCATGAACGATTAGGAACGATAATAAAACAACCTTTCAGACAACAACCCAACACACAGATGCTCGTTATTGCATTTTGATCAAAGGAATCCAATTTCGGATAAACTCTTTATCGAGAATTGAAAACGTGAATTGACTCTCAAAACAAAGATAAGGGAATCTTAAAATTTGTGATTGGAAAAAGAAAAATCAAGATTCCTCACACAGGTAATTATATTTCACTGAAAACTTCCAATTTAGTAGTACTATAATATCACATGTTACACATATACATCGATTGTAAGGGTTGATTTATGTGAAAATATCAGAATTAAGTTAATTTATTTAACCACTAATTCTGTGAATAAATTGTATGTATTTTATTTGATAACTTGTTGTATCAGGATACCGTATGCTCTGTATTTTCAATTATGTGTACTTTATGATAAGAATTAAGTCATGATTTTTGAGTTCTGTCTATAGTGAAAAATGTGCTTTTAAGATGAATTTCAAAGTCACGTGATGCCGTCCGTGACTCTTCGCGTTATTTTTCTACAGACGACCATGTTTGTTGGATAAATACTGTGTACCAAAGTGTTCATAATATTCTTGGTGCAAATTTGTGATGTTGGATTCGGGTAGTTTTAGGAATAGTTTCTCATACATGCATTTTACACAATCCAAAGAAATTAATATTTTGAAAAAATACCTTAAAATCTTGTCGATGTATCTCATTGTCAATGGTGGGTTTGGACGAGTCACTATTTAATCACAGTTAGTCTCGATTATTTCAGTAACACTAAAAAACAGAAAAAATAACAACTACTATTAGTATGGGCCAATTGTTAAATATGCCACAAAGTATAATTTTCTAAAGCTAGGCTTATCAAATTTGTATGTGTAGTTCAATTCCCAGAGTTTTAGTATTTGGTTTTATAATTAGTTTTTTGAAAATCTTCTGTAACCATTTTGGGATGATGCTCACATAATTAACCATATACGTTTTTCTGCCCTTCCAAAAATCCTGAATGAAATTCTATATAAGAAAAGAAAAGCGACTTTTCTGGTTGTTTTATGTTTAACCAAAACCGAAACCCCCGCTGCTTGTACTGTATAAACTTTCGCAGGGGGTGAAGTAAAAACTTTCGGAAGTGATAATGGATTTATTATTTTCTCGTATGGGTCAGACAATGGCCTTTCATAATTCCATGTACAGTTTGGTCGATGTTTTTCCTCGTACGAATTTTTTTTTCTTGACTATATATACCCCATAGCGTATATATGCACAAAACTTAGCATTTTTACCCCCACCCCCCATCCGTCCCCCTTCCATCATCATCGTAATAATTCCTATTTATGCCAGCATTTTTTAAAACATTATAACTATACGTTATACATAATAGCAAAGTACAATGACCAGGGCCGTTGTTTTCATTCGTCAGGATTAAAAACAAGGAGTTTCGGTACCCCCTAGAACTTGTATTAATATCTCAGTGTGTGTGAGATAGGCCAGTGAAAAATGGCGAAAATGTGCACCTAGCTGCACATATTTCCATGCTTGCCAACCTCTAATAACATACATTCCGTCCGATGTACAAAAAGGCCTTTTTTATGCGCTTGCTTTTTTTTTTCGGACCCCTCCAGGTGAGAAATTTTTTCAATGCAGAAAATACATTTTAGATGAGGAAAAAAGATTAAAAAATGTTAACAAAGTGGTATTCAAAAGCAAGTTTATGTAGAAAAGATAATAATAAAATCTAATCTGAATTAAAAACTAGCCAAACAACAGACCGAAATTTAATAAAAATCTGCATGGTTAGAAAATAAGATAAAATGAAAAATTAAAATAATTATCATTATTAGACAGACTGAATAAAAGGGTTTTCTACTATACACCATTTCCTTTGTCCAAATCTTAAACCCGAAATGTTGGCCTATTACTAGGGAACAATGTTTAATAAAAATAATTGATGTTGTAATTTCAAATAACATTGGTTGCTTAATTTCTATATTTTACAAGTATCCCGTGGGAATTATCTTCATTACAATTTTTTAAACGTTTTCATGGTTGTGCATGTCATTTACATTAAATAATTGTTGTTTTATAGTTTACAAAATATATATATGAAGACCATAATCAGCCTCATGTGTCACTGACTTCAAAATTAGGTTGATCTTGCAAACAGTTTATAGATAAAGACAACTAAAAATCGACAAATCGATTGTCGTGAATGTAATGAGGATTGCACCATATCCTTAAAACTCGTATACGATTGTATAACCAGCAATTAAAGCAGGTTTTAATGAACAAAACAACTGAATTCACGTGTTGAAGCCAGTTTTGTTCACGGACTCAAAGAAACATGGTGCAACCTGCCACGATATAAGAGCAGTCGTGATAAGAGGATTTAATAGTAAAATGACATAAACCTGCCAGCATCTATAATCCTTAATCCGATTAAATCACGTTTTGTACATGGGGGTAACCAAATTTCTAGTCACCCTGTAAAAACAATAAATTTTAAAACAAAGTTCTGTCGTATAAATTCCTGTTTGGGCCGTTACATTAACGTCTTGCTTTTTTCATACCGCTATTTTTAATAGCCGCCGAAACCAATTAGCGTACTAATGGTAATGAAAGTTACATTATTACTACGTGATCATGGGTATGGCCTGAGTTGTGATATGCCCTCCCATCTTGACCCTTAATTTTCAAAACCCATCTTTTTTTTTGTTTTACTTCAGGCTAATAGTAAATTTTCATACACAGATGGCATACTTTTATATTAAGCTTTATAATATACAGGGTGGCCACAACAAAAGGGAAACTTTTTTCATAAATTTGTAGCTTTTTTGTTTTCAAAATAAATCCAATTTTGTACAAATATAGGCAACAGCTATTTATGGAGGACACTGACTACAAATTGAAATAGCTGTTTTAGTCGTACGTTTATTGCCTATGTATATTTGTGCAAAATTAGATTTACTTTGATTAAAAAACAAAAAAAGTTACGATTTATGAAAAATCTTCCCGCTTTTTTGTGGCCATGTGCACCCTGTATGTAGATAAATAGAGATAAAATAATATTTCGTTAATACAAGCACTGGTTCTTTAATAAGTTATCG
>JAQGAE010002552.1:0-17372 GCA_034696685.1 Julus scandinavius | reverse complement strand
GAGGAGTTGTTCCCCCTTCGTCCCTGGTTTCTAGTGGTCATGGAGTGTGTATCCATGCCCCTGATCTTGCAAGATTTCTGACGTCTAGGTCCGAGATTTGAGGATCTCGGTTTGGAGTGAGATGTCTCCTGCGGAGGGTTCGAGCCTCCGTGGATTTTCTTTAGACTCTGCAATGAGGACTGACGGTGCTTGAGTCGTCAGCACGCAACTTGTAGAGTCGTTCCTACCGGGAACCAGACCTCTGAAAAGATATTCAGGGTTGAATGGTTTTGGCTATGTACATAGCCAAAATTAAAGCTGAAATAGCTGTCATGCAAAAAGTGAATACATACAAGTGTTTTAACGTTTTGCAAAATTCTTTATTTTTCCTTTATTTTAACATTTGGAATTTCTGGCTTGGACATGTAGTTCAATCTACATGTGGACTCGAGGTCTCAGACTGAGTCCCGCGAGTTTGATGTTGGGTCCTTTTATACCCATGGTGATCAATCTGAATTCGTTGCACAGGAAATGAGCTCCTGATTGATCCCACGTGTATATTCGGCGCCTACAGCATCCGCGCGTGCAGGATTAGCATGCACGCGTCAATTGGTCAAGCTGACCTCTTTTTACTGGTGCTGCCGCCACAGCTGTCCGTGCCTCCGGCCCCCTTCGTCCTGTTGTACAACGTTAAAAATCAACAAACAAACAAATGTCCCTGGATGACTGTTATGCCCATAATGTTGTCGAAATTTTCCGTTCTAGCTCCAATTCTAGTGTGAAAACGATTTTCTTATTTGTAGGCACTTTAAAGAGCATAACTAGGCTAGAGATGATTTTTTAAAGTTTTTCCATAGTAACATATATTTCTTACTAAAAAAAATAAATAAAAAACAATGGTATCAGATTGATCAAATTTTTCTATTAGACTTCTCATAGATGCAACATATATGAACGTGATCCCTGCCTAAAATATTTCTGACTTTTACTTGACTCGCCTTCACATTACGAATTTGCAGTTAAAATTAATTCTGAAAACAATTCTGAAAGGTTGAATATGTATATATATATATATATATATTTTTTTTTTTTGCATTAAACACATCTGAAAAATACACTTGTTTATTACATTAAAATTTTCAGGCAACACCTTCTTCATTTAGAATTCATGTGACAAGTATTCATGCAATTTAGAAATTAATGTGAAATTTCTAATTACTTCCGGTCCGGTCTGGTTGAAGCATATATATGTATATTCAAAGCAAGAGTTTCTGTATGTGCCACAGTATTGGATGCAGACCTTCATTGCTCTTGAATCAGTGCTGGATCCAGGATCTTAAATTGCATCCTAAATCCGTTAATGTTCTGAACAGTTTCAAAATAAAGAAATCGATGAAATATCTTGACAATACATACCATATATTACGACACAAAAGTCAGTCACAGGCGTATAAACCAAGATCAGATTTTCGGGGTAATTTAAGAAGGAAACACAGCTAACTTCATCATGTTTGCACGACAAAAAGCGAAATATAATACACGTAGATAAAAATACAAATATAAGTGCATTCGACTAAATTCAATTTCAACCCTGAGTTGAAGTCAACACCAGCACCATTGTATAATTTCAAATAAGTTTACTTCAATGTCGTTTGTTAACAATAAACAAATAATCCTTTATTAAACCACATACTTTATGTAATTCTGCTGCCGCTAATGTTTTAATGTTTATCCGTCCGCATGTAGGCTATACACAATGTATTATAAAAGTACGAATTTATGAATGAACTAAGCAATAACTAACAAATGTAAAAATTTCGTTATGGCAGTTTGCTGGTAGTTCTAATAAATTCAACGTTTTTATATTAAACTACTTAATGGTACAATTTAATAGAGAATCTATTTATTTAAAACGAATTTTACAAATTAAATTTGTGAAATATTCGTTTTTACTTAAAAACCAACCGTAGTATCTAGATAGTTTTTGATATTACAGCAACATATTATGTAACAGCAGCCTGATCCGGGAATATTTCAAATATTACTTACGTATTATAGATTGCGACGCACAAGTTATCATTTATACGACCATGTGTTAAATATGGTAATGTGTTTTTGAAAATATGTTCTGTCTGTAATTTATATATTGTTGTGACAATTGTGTCAATCTGACAAGATTTTTGACAGCATGAAACGAGTTATGGGTCATGCAGATCCGTGTTGCAATACACAATTGTTTAGATAGACATGGTGTCATTGTCCAAAAACATTTGTGCAAATATAATATGTTCCCGTTTTGGTGCATTTGTCACTCACGTGCAGTGTCAACAATAATAAACAATAGAATCCCTCTTATCCGGCTACCTGGCGGTTTTAGACAGTTTCTACCCGTATACCCTCAGCCAGGACGGATAAGAAGGGTTTGGCTGCATTTGTTTTTATTTTTTATTTTTTCGCCCATACGAAATATTAAAATTATCCACTTTTTAAGTATTAATCTAGCACATTTTTAGTTGAGAAAATATTGTCTTTCTACATATCCTGTAAATACATCATTAACTATTTGTCCAATGTTGTTATTAGTTTTCTATCTACATCGTGTATAGATCCACAAAAACGGTCGTAAAGTTGAACGGTTGTATTTCGCGGTGGTCGTAAATCGAAGACTGAAAGAGAATGCAATTATGTAAATATGTAACCTTGCACACAAGCAACAGACAGAAAGGTGTATACACACATGTAGCATGTAACACATTCATGCAGTTTTCATTGAAATTAAAATATATTCATAAAAACTTCATTTTATTCGCTTACTAATTCAGTCGATTGTTTACAATCATCTCAAAAGGCATTTTATATGTGAATAATTGCACCTTTAAATAGCATATTTATGAATCAAATTATAAAATATCATAAAAGATAAGCTCGTGTAGGCTTTTTATATATGGTCACCTCAGTTGTTTTAATAGCTAAGTTTTAATCAACAGTTTAACACCCATACCAAGTCCTATTACAAGATACATTGTATAGAGAGTTACTGTTACATATTTTAAGCATACGAGTATAATTGTTTTGAAATTAAGAAATCATTTACCTAGACTGATGTAGTTGTCTGGTGTAGTTTGCTTACTTTTTGGTCTGTTATTCATACCAACCCAATAGTATGACAAGAATATCTTTCCTCATATTCCTTAGCATTTTAAGTAAAGCTTTGTTTAAAAACTATTTTATGTTCATCGTTTTTTATTGGCTTCCCAACTTCCCCTGGGGAAAAAAACAATAGAGATTTCTATTGTTTTCTTTTGTTATTTGGAACGTTGTTTTCTATTGGTATCAATTGAGATTTCTATTGTTTTCTTTTGTTATTTGGAACGTTGTTTTCTATTGGTTTTATTGGTTTCTGTTGTTTTCTATTGTTTTCTATTGTTCAGTCAATACAGCTAAACCATAGCATGAACCAGTGGTAGTAAAATACTTTGTTAAGTGTGCTTAGGAGAAAAACCTATCTTATTAAATAGTTTATGGTAATGTGATAACACAAGTGGTAGCTTATGATTATTGAATGCTATAATGTAAATTTCATATAACATTATTGTAAGCATGTATGCATTTTTCAGCTGCCAATTGCCTTCATGCATGTAGCAGATTAGTAGCTGGTTGGTTGTAGCAGACGTTATTTCATGTCTGACTGATACAGCATTTACAATTTAGACTTTTTGTTGAAACTATAATGGGTATCGTTGATCTGTAGATACAGTGGATATAGTCATCTGATTCGAAAGACGACTGTATTGCAGGCAAATGAATTGTTGTATAGTATCAACGATAGTTATTTTTGTTTAATAGCAATATTGTAAATGCAAAGTGTAGAATTCTAATCTTCATTAATGTTTTGCTCTGGTAGGTCCATGTCGCAACTTAAAATTCCAATATCAAATCTATATTATCCTTAGTATTTAATATTTGATGAATGTTTATATAAAATTCAGCTACTGTTTCTATAGAAAACATTTGCGATTATTGAATTTACAATACAACTGAATAGCAGCCAATAACTTGTACAAGTTGTATAAGTTTAAAGTTTACAGCTAGAAAACATGGTTGCTATAGCAACCATGTTGATATATTGATTTTCAGCACATACTGTTACTGTTCATGTAATGTGCGTATTAAGACACATTATGCTAATTACATTCTTAATATTTAGAAAGCATCAAAAATTGAATCCCAGTGAAGGTTTGTTTTCAAGATTTAATTGGATGGACTACTGGAAATTCATAGAAAAGAGTACAACAGTATTCATATAAAGATTATAACAATGATATTGGGTCGATATTTTCTATCTGTACATTGAGAATCCGTCAACAAATATCTGAATTGATATTAATTTCCGTAATAGTGCCATCCATTCACAAATATATCCGTAATGTTAGTACCCATAATACCAGTTTTAATATAATCATGCTAAAACGTTAGTCAAGAGTACAGATACTGAATAGCAGTTCCATATTTGAATAATTTATATGGATATTCATCAGCATGCTATACTTGAAGTCTATATTTTTTAATAACATATTTAAAGTATTTCTTATGTTGTATATGTCAACTGTATGTCTTAAACAACTCTTTCACCAGTAATATAATATAGTTCAGTATACTGTCGTGTAGAAGTTTTTGGCCCTATCCTCAAGCTAATTTAATATGTGGAAAATTTCATATTTTTCTCTGGGAAACAATTGCTCATTTTGTAATCACATATTCCGTTATTCTATTATAAACTTTAGGAAGGTTATAGAAATTTAATTTCATATGTGAAGCAAATGAATACGCAATAATTGGTACTGTACGTTGAAATATCAACGCCTAAGTCATTAAACATTAGTTTTTTATATAAGCTCATTTAAGAAAAAATCAACTGTTTTTTTTCTATTTTTATATAACTGGCTTTTCTATATTTTTCATCAACTCAACATTTGTTAGGAAACCTGTCCACAGGAAAAACATGATCTTGTTATCGCTTATCATTTTTTCAATTGAATTTTATAGTAAATACAATTACTAATATATATTTATTAAAATATTTTCGTGTTAGTCGAAATGAAAATATTTGACTGATCCCATCACCAAATTAGTCGCGTGTGCTACATGAAAATGGGCAAAATGTAGCAATATGTTAAGATGCAGATTTATCAATAAAAATTTTTTAAGAATACATGTATAGGACTAACTATTCTGTTTTTCTCTGACAAACATTTGGCACGTTTGTTACGCGAATAATAGTAGTTTGGGTACAATAAACATAGCCGCAAATACGTTGGTATTATGTAAATTTATTTTGTATTATGTAAATACTACTGATTAAACTGATATTTCGATTTCAAATCACCTATTGAAATGATTAAGATCGAATTTTTGTCGAAAAATCAAATAATGTAATCTATTAATTCAAGAATGTGGATCGTAATTTAATTACAATTAACATATTAACCCGTACTTTACATTATAGTGCCATTTTTTAAATAGGTGAATGTGTAAAATTAAAAAAAAATTCAAATATAACAACATTTTTGGAAGTAATGTTCATTGTGTAATTTTCCAATACATTGCTCTCATTGTTAGAAACTTTTGATGAAGATGATGGTAGAAAAAGCAGTCATAACTACACTAATTACTTCTCATTAACATTTTAACAATGATTAATATTTTCATTTCATTGAAATAAACTCTATATATATGTATATATTGATGCATTCTTTAAAAATTAAATCTATCACAGACTATAGACACATTTTAGCATTATGTGGTATGTAAATAGATATTTGCTTAATGGAAGCTGCAATAGTGCAAGAGACAGAAGAAATGATATAACACGTTTTCAGCAGGAGCTACATTCTTTCTTTCTTTGAAAATGTCTACTTCTAGAGTTAGTTTATACGATTTTATGAACATTGGAATCCAAAAACTGATTGCCAATGAAGGAGCAGTCGTTTTTCTTTGAAGTCATCATGTGTATATTAAAATGGAATATAGCATACAGGTTATCGAATATACAGTTGAATATGTTAAAAGCAATTTGAGTAAACACGAATATCTTCGCATTACACTTGGCTTTCAAAGTCATCTTCATCCTCCCCATCTTCAATGTCCACAGGCTCACTTTTTCTGAGTGTATATTTCCTTTTTGGAGGTGGGGGTGGTTTTGATGGTTTCGTTGTTGGCTTCGGAGGCGTTGGAGGTTTCTCTGTTTTCATTAAAGGTTTGCTCTCATCGGACATTAAGACACTGGGATCACTGAATGGACGGCGTTCTTCGGGTCCTCCAACTGCAATGCTTCCATTTTCGATTTCGGCAATGGTTCCAAGAGGAGATTTCACGTGCCTCATTTCCAAGTCCCCCGTTGAATGTGGACGGTTGCTGGGGTCTAACCCTGGAAAATCTGCTCCTATTTTGCTCTGCAAATGCCCCTTGATGCCGTGGTCGATGGTTTTTGCACGATTGCTTGTCATCGTGGCTCGCCTTTGTCTGGCCCTTTGTTTCAAATATTCAATATTATCCGCTTGTTCTGTAGAACCCTGACGTCTCATTTTAGGGCGGATGGTTACTGCTTCATCGCTAATGTCACTGTGGCTGCTGTGTTGTGAAATTGTAGGAGACATGGCAGTCATGGTTAACCGTCGTGACCGTAAGCGACGGCGGCGCAGTTGAATGGATAACTCCTGGTCGTCGTCGTTGACGAGATTTGGATTGAATTTTTGATGGAACTGAAATACAACACAAGTTGAAGGGGATGAAAAACAATTGCAGTACTAAAGGTTCGCGCTATAGGAAATCTGCCAGCGCAAATGCTTCATATACTTAATATTGTAGATTAGCACTTGTACAGGGTGGGCCAATAAAAAGTAAGCCAACTTTATAAAAATCATTAAATGGTCATTTGTTAATGGAATTTATTGAAAATTTGTACATGTGTACTTAAATAGGATATAAAAAAATTCCCTATTTCAATTTGTGTTCAAAGTTAGCACCTTTCTCCGGAAACAGTTTCAAAAATTGCCTAGCACGGTAGTTTTTCGTTTTACGTAAAACATTTATCGTGGTTCTTTCTTCTTCAGTGAACGCCATTTTGAAAGACAAATTCGAATGATTACGTCATTAAAAAAGAACGTGAACAAGGGCAATTCGAAAGTAAAGAGAAAAACAATATTTGTACAAATTGTCATTAAATTCCATTAACAAATAAGCTTTTTATGATTTTTATAAAGTTGGCTTACTTTTTATTGGCCCACCCTGTAGATTAACTAGCAAGAAAATTAATCCTGTGGAATAATTTATTCTATTTATTATATTATATTTAAGCTAGTTTGACAATATATAGAAATGTATTTGGTGTGGAAAAAACATACCTTTCGTTCCTATAAATACTTCAGTATTTCTATCGAAAATGCTGAAGTTGCACCGAAAACCCCTTTTTTTGTAATCAGAATATTTGTTTAAGATTTGTAGAAAAGTTTTACCTTTTTGAATGGATTTTCTTGGAATGCCCTTCGTATTGTAATAAGCGCCGCTTCATCATCCATGGTAGGCGAAGGAGTTGCACTACCATTAACATTTATTCCACTATCCTTGTACAGATTTTGTGGGACAAGAACAGAGGCAACATCGTCTCTTTCTTCGAGCAAAGTGTGCATATCGTCCAGTGGATTGCCCAAAAGTATATCATCTTCATCGCTGAAATGAACGAATTTCAATTCCATGAATAATGAATGCTCGTTGTAGTATGCGGGTTACCTCCTCATAAAGGTCCAACTTACCCATACAAACTGAATTTCTTACAATCTTCGATTGCTGTTGCTGGTCCATAAAGATGGGCAAAGTGATCTCTAAATTATGCAAGAGAAAGAAATTATCAGCTTGACAATGCATTAGCAATTGTTATGTTTAATGACACGCTGCTATATAGTCAGGAGTTTAATAATATATAAGTTCCACATGTTGTTTTCCTAATTGTAAACTGAATTTTACATTACATTTTGTAAGAAATTGATCATATCTTACTCAATCGCAACTTTTTCATAAACTTTGCAGAGATTATACAAATCATCCTGACTTCTTTGTAACCAACGGCGTATAAATTTCTCATCATACTGGTCAGCTATTTGCTGTAAATAAAAGGAATGTAAAAATATTAAATCGCATTCACGATATAGTATCACACTTTTATTAGATTACAGAGACTAATACAAAATTTGCAATATTCAAAAAGTTCTTCACCTTAAGATGAAAATCGCCGTGCCTTCCAAGCACTTGTTCAATTCCTGCCATCACATGATCAATTAGCTATAAGTGATTTAAAAAAAAAACGTGCTTTGGTATGCAATGATTTTAAATAAGGATTAACAGGGATTGAGCCGTTCTAAATAATCTTACTGTATTGTTGACTTGTCCAGCCAACGATTTTGTATCATCTTCATCAGCTTGTAGCTCAAAACATTTTACTAGCCATTTAATAGTACCTCCCTAAATTACAAAAATAAGCAATAGTTAAGTTGACATACTGTTGGCATTACACTTGTTCGAAAAGTCATGCTTTTAATCGATATAATTTTACCTGGATAAATACAGTAAAAAATATGATGATTAAGGTAGTGGTGACAAACATGTGTTTGTTTTCTACGGTATTTTCGTTAATCATTATTACCAAGGAAAAGCAGACAGCACCTCTTAATCCACCATATGCCTAAAATAATGCAAAAATATTAATGAATTTTTTTGCATAACTAGTATATTATTGTTGTTATAATTTTATCTTCCAAATTGACTGCAACATTTTAATTTTAAAACCCCTTTATAATTTATTTTTATACATTATATTTATTTGTATGCACTCTTTCTATACATTATATTTATTTGTATGCACTCTGACAAGTTATTTTATCAGTATGACATTTAAAAACATCAAGGTTTAATTAATATGCAGTTCTTTACAATATATTTTCAATCCAAAATAAACATACAGAAAACACGATGCTACACTCGAATTATATTTTTTGGAAACTTCAAGTTACCATAATAAATTGTTCCTTAATCCCTATCTTACGAGAACGGAAAAATTTGTTCACCACAAACGCAAGTAGAAATACAGCTGCAAAAAAAGAATTTTTAATGAATATTTTTCAATCAATTCCATTTTGCATGGGATATTTGCATTAATTTGTGGTGGGGAAAAAATGCAGAACATAAAAAATCAATACTTTATTGTCAAATTATTATATAAAAAGTTCACTTACCAAGAAACCTGTATATTAAACAAAGAAATATTGACCACAGCACAAAGCCTGTTTGCCAAACATGGCCATCAGCCACAACAACCATACCCAGAAACAGGAATATGAGACAGTCAGAGGCAGCACTGTAAAATTGTAAAACGGCAAAAAGGCATTTGCATATTTTTATCATTTTTTTTTTTACAATTCAACCATATTTGCTTCATATAGTAAGCACATTTTTTACCTTAGCATTTTACTGAAGTACTTTACAGTAGTATAAGATTTCATGGAGATGTTATTTTTAGCATATTGCATCTGAACCAAGCCACAAGCAATAATGCTGTAATAATACAAAAAGCCACCATGATTTAAATGTTTAACAAGGAATGTAACTCCAATATTGATATAAGTTTTGTTTGCAGGGCATAAAATATAGGAAATCAAAGTCAGTTTTAGTAAAGCTTCTTTTGCTTCTTTCATACCAACCTTATAATCCCAGAGAAATGCACCATTTCAGCTGTTAAGTAAGACAAATAGGCCAGTCCAATTAGAGCTAATGGTTCCACCACTATTGGAAATAAGTATAAATTAGAATAGGCTTTTAAAAAACAGTCGAAAAAAAATAGGCTTTTAAAAAACAGATTCCAACCTCGAACTTGTTCCGTGTGTTTGGTTATGAGAGAAGTGAGCACTCCAAATGCCACTCCTATTGTGAATCCTCCAAAACTACTGCATATAAAAGCTGCTACCCCTAGAAGTATCTGGAACACAAAAAGTGCTTCGATTTTAATTAAAATATTTCATCGTTTATAATTATAAAACGATAATTAAGGCCATTGTCGAGAATTCCGTACAAGGTCTATATTCACTGTGCTATGTAGCAAATAACGTTTTTTTTTTCAAAGCAGTACCACCTAATAAAAACTACGTTGGATACTTTTAGGTTTATTATTTTTTCTACATGTTGAAAATTTATCAATCAATATACAAAACTTTAGTTGATTTAGAAAGTTGGGTTAAAAAGTAGGATAATTTTAAATCTCAAAAACAGTTGGAATTCTATGATAACTTTATGAGTAAGTTTAATTACCTGAGTAAATGGAATGATTTTCATTTGTGTAAAAGATATCATCATATTATACAAAACCACAGTCACCGCATCTGTAATTTTAAAAAAACCTTTATATATTGGAGATTGAATAATCAATTATATAAATTTTAATCGCACAATGGTACAATGGTTACAAATTTAAAAGTATTGTTTATTTTTTTGAAATTTGAAATAAAAATTGTGCATGATAATAGTGTAACAGTGCACGTTTTAGTACATAGATGCAAGCATTGAAATATGACTACAATTTTAATTCAAAAGTCTTACCATTGAGTAATGATTCTCCAAATACTAAGAAATACAGATCCTTATTAACTCCGATTTCTTGAAATATTGCCAGTACCTAAAAGAGAGCTAAATGAAAATAAATATGGAAGCAAATTGGCCTTTGTTTACGGTCCAGGCTTTTTAAATCAGAATCGATAAACTTTTTAACATATTACTGATTAGACATAACATTTACACTGTAAATTCAGCCTGAACTTATTCTTTCTAATACGAATTTAATATTAGCCATATAGCGTTACTTTTAGAATATTTGATAAGTTTGAGTAGCAACAAGAATCAATTGTGACTGAGCACAAAGGTACATTGAAGTGTTACAATTTGAAACATATTAACATATTCACCATTTATTATAAAGGTTCTCAAGATGTTAATTATACTTACAGCCACTGGATCAACTGCTGATATTAAGGCACTGAAAAGTAGTGCTTGTACCAATGGTAAATTAATATATCCCATTGCTCCCACAATCGAAAGTCCGTACAATGTTGGACCAATGGTAAAAGTGCTTATCAGCGTGCCCTTGAAAATAATTAAGAACAAAAATATTGTCTGTTTTTCAAATCTATCTACTTAATATAAAATGAAATGTGGATTCAAATATTTGTCTTCAGTCATTCAGTATTTGTTTTTAATTTGTTGTACAATCAGTCAGAAAATGCTTGAGCAATTTATTTGTAATATACATGTATATAACATCTGTACAACTTTTAATATTTAAGACAAATATTTGTTTGTGGAATATATTCATGTCATGTAGTTAATACACGTGCATTAATACAATATCTTACCAAGTTACTACATACATCAATGATTTTTATCTGTTTCTTGGTTTGTGGAATATCCCTTTTTATACAAAGATACTTCAGGTATTTACATTGCAATATTTTATTAAATAACTTGTTTGAATTCCCGTATTACGACCATTAAAAATTTAAAAATAAAATGATAAATCCATTGGGAACGCATTGGCTTAGCTAGCTATATATATAATGCACGGAAACCAATAATGTCAACAGTAAGAAGTTATTATCCCCGCCTCCTTTATTGAATAAAATCAATATGCAAGTTTACAAGAAATCTAAAAACGGAAATTAAGATGAAAACATGCATGAAAGGATTATTTTTCGGATCAATTTCTGTCAGACTTTAACATTACAGAAACCAGTCTGTGCACAGGGTAATTCAAAAACTAGATAATCTTTCAAATGTTTGCAATGTAAATTCAAGATTTCCATTGTCTCCGATGAATGAATGAATGAATTTGACAGGTTTGATAGCAATCCTTTACAAACATTTAGATTAGAAAATCCGTGTCACATGACAGACGTCAATTCAACTGAACTCCTAAAATTATATGTATCTTTGGTAGATAGACGAGATCTTTCAACTGTCTTATGTGAAGTGGGCAATATGTTAAAATTACACCAGTATACATTAAGATTACATAATAAGGACTTGCAATAAACAGTTTTCAAAAAAAATTACTTACCAATACTGCGTATACCAAGATGGTTCCAATATTGTCTGCAAAGGCACGATCGTGTAAAGAATAAGCAGATTCGAGCATAATTCTATCAAAACCAAAAAGTTACAGAAAACAAAATATGTGAACACTTAATAGACAAATAATAGTGATTTAAATCTAAGAATCCAAACACAAATTTGCATTGACCAATTTGTCTACTATACTTATTGAATTTTACTCAATGACAATGTACTGTACGTAGAGAGTGATGTGTAACCAAGTATGATCTCAAAAGTTTGGCTTTCCATAAATAATTTTTCAAAAAAAAAAAAAATTAGTAATTTTTATTTACAAGTATGTATACACATCTAAGCACATTTTTGTTTGGATATTCCTATCAAATCTCTTAACGAATGCAAATACATGCAGTTTCCACTTACGGCGGTAGTAAATATAGAAAAAAGACCTCCGATTGAAAACGAGGCAAGACTTCCGTCATTTCAGTATAACTGAAGAATGATTTAAGATATAAATTTTTCCGTTATTATAAATTATTCAAACATTTATCAAGGCATTGGATATTACTAAGTTACTTACTAAAGTATTGCGCCTATAATGATCCCCAACAAAATTAGAAGACTATAACGAAATGAACAAAATAACTCTTAATTAATAAGTGCATGTATATACAGTATATTCAATTTCATAAACATCATTTGTACATTAAATGTACACGCATTTTATAATAAACCACATGGTAAGCTAGAGGTTTTGCTATTCTTATTTGTAATATATATTATTCTGCATACTTTTCTTGATAATAAGTTCCGAACAATATCCAATATCACCAAACAAATTGTAATACGAATATCAGGGTTGAATCATTTCAATGTAACATATTTCTTGGATTCTTTCTGCACTGATTAAATTTATTATATAGATGCATAATACATATTCTGCATATACAGGGTGGGCCAATAAAAAGTAAACCAACTTTAATAAATTTATAAAAAGGTTATTTGTTAATGGATCGAATTTAATGAAAATTTGTACAAATATTGTTTTTCTCTTTACTTTCGAATTGCCCTTGTTCATGTTCTTTTTAATGACGTAATCATTCGAATTTGTCTTTCAAAATGGCGTTTACTGAAGAAGAAAGAACGACGATAAGTTTTTTGCGTAAAATGAAAAATTACAGTGCTAGGCAATTTTTGAAACTGTTTCCGGGGAAAGGTGCTAACTTTGAACGCAAATTGAAATAAGAATTTTGTTTGTATCATATTTAAGTACACATGTATACATTTTCAATAAATTCCATTAACAAATAACCATTTTATAATTTTTATAAAGTTGGCTTACTTTTTATATGTCCACCCTATACATAATGTGCTTATACGACATTCTGCAGTTTATTTTCAATAAAATTCTTTCAATTTTTCCGTCTGATCAAACATGAACACGCAGATATACAGACTACATCTGCATGTGTGATATATTTGATTAACTATACTAGTAACTACATGTTGTTTAAATTGTATTAATGAATATTAACCACACGATTCGTATGCAATAATAGGCGTTGGCTGGCGGCAATTACAATCCAAATTAGACAATGGTGATGTATATATAGGACGCAATGGATTTTAACAACTAATAAATATACATGTTGTTATACCAAGTTATGGACATACAACTGTCAAAATCCTGGCAGCATATTTACAAATCGTCAAGTTGCAATGCTTTGAAGAGTATTTTTTTTGGGGGGGGGAGGGATCGGGATGGATTCGGTTTATCCACAATTGCAGAGATTGGATATTTTTAAGAAATCTCAGTTAGTAATGGATACGGTGGAGCTCCTTAACCGTTCCTGTCAGACTCAGTTTCTGTCAGTCTCAATGTCTTTTCATGAAAACCAAGAGATTCCGTATCACTTTCCATCTTAAAGATCAAGCGGGTATCGATGACTGAAACGCATTCAACAACAAGAAAGGTAGTTTGATCGATTTTTCTTCTTTTGCTGTAGCTAACAAATAGAAGCTTAAAAATAAAGCTTCCTTGGGGGAACAAACTTCATTTAGAAGAAAAAAAGCAATAAACGAAGTTGAATGATGCTTCGTTGTTTTTTTCCGGATATTCCCCAATACGGTTCACTCTCTTATTTCCCCCCACTAAATCTATGGCAACCAATTACTTCAAATGTTGGTTTGTACTGATTTCGGAAAAGTACGTGTGTTCGTAAGCGCCTTGCAAGAATGACATCACAGCTCAAGTAATTCATATGAGAAAATTGCGAAAATGTCAGGTGTTGGCTGAACTGTTTTTGCGACGTGAATAATGAGATTTTGGTTTGTGTAAGCATAACTGCAGAGCCTTCAGCTATGCATGGAATATGAGGAAATTGCAATTGAACTTCGTTGCTGGATGCGCCGATCCAATAATTACCAGCCGCCAGGCAAAAAATACAAGTCATGCAAGTCATGCATACTATTATTATGTCTGGCATTGAGCCGCACTTAAATATTCCAGAAAGTAAATTTGAAAATGCTTTCTCCTCTGTACAGGGTGTTGGAAACCAATCATAATCATGCATGGGGGCAGTCTGACAGACACATGCATTCAAATACTTGTTATTCAGCAAGTTTAAATGGTTACCATGCACTTAGGGGATGCTATAATGCTGTTCCATTAACTGTAAATTAAACAAGTTTGTAAACAGTGGTACCATTGTTTGGATCAGTTTTTATCATAACTATATGTACGATGTTGAATTTGATATGCATTGACAATGGCTCTTAGATAAATATCTTGATGCATAAAGTAGCTGATAATTTGAGTATGCAATATAAAGTATGCGCATAATCTTTTATCTTCGGGTAATTGGATTTTTCTACTTCCACTCTATGGAATGCCATTAACTTTATAATAATTATCAACGTAAGCATCACTTGAAATTTCAATGAAAAGGGATTTTTCAGCCCATTGATACGTATACTTCTTTCATTTGTGATGGTTGGAGCAAATTATTTATAGATCAGGCACCACAATAGCTGCTAAAGAAGATATTTATGCATGGATAAATACTGGGATGGTTTTGATGCTGGGGAAACATGGTCACTAAAGATGTGTCTAGACTCTTATAGACCCATCCAAACAAGATCAACCTTTTCTTAATTAATCAACCTCATTAACTACACTCATGTATGTAATAGGCAAAGCTTCATAAATATCAAAAATGACAGGTGTGTTTTTGTAAAAATTAAAAATTGCAAATGAACACAATACACTGATTTTACGGCGCTCTACAACTTTTAAATTCTATTTTTGCTCTACCTCCAATAGTTCTTTACGCTTTTGAGTTTGCAGATCTCCAAAATACAATTGTTATGTCGTAAAATACAAAACAACGTTATAGCTACAGTCTGGTTTGCATCACGAACATAAACATAACACTAGAACATCATCCATTTCTTGTTTAAAAAAAACGTGTGCTCACTTCAGACAAATTGCCAACGTTCAAATTTCAGACAAAAGCAATTTATGTTATGTATTGAATGGCTTGCTTGCAACATTGTTTAGAAAGTTCTTGATTACACAATCATCTGTCTTAGTTTTTAAAAATAATTTATAATTTTCATGTCATACGGCAAAGCTGAATTTTCATGCAGAATGACACCGGGTTTTTTCACGTTTTCTTCAATTTCCGATTGCACGGGGATTTTGTCAGCATGATGGAGTGCACTTCTAGAAAACCGATGGATTTTTCTCAAGAATAAATTTTTGGCACGAATTGATTTATGCATAACTCAAAAATAATCCCCATACAGTAATTTTTGACATCTTAAAGCCACTCAGAGAACTGAAGCAATTTGTCATTTTTTAAAGGGTAAGGAAAAATATTTGAGTTTTTCCGCCATTGGAATGGTACCGAATTTCGAAAAATTGTGACCTTAATGAAATGATAGTGTTACTTTCTTCCAGAGATTTTAAAGACTTAACATTATCTGCTCCATGTCATCATTTCTTAACAATTTTTCTGATGGTACATAGCCAATTTACAGTACCTTAATTATAATGCAAACTTTTGTGTAAATACCTACATTTTAATAAGCAAAATAATTAGGTCTCTTTGGAAATTAAATTACCTCAAAGGCTTCTTATAGGTTGTCATTAGCATAATATACGATATAGATGCATTTGGAATAATTACGAGAAACCTAATGAATTGCTCCGCTTCATTGAATTAAAAATGATTTGTAGGGAAAGAATTTCGTATGAGGTTTCAATTTCCAATTTTATATACATGCAATTAACCAATTCTATCCAATGTGGTAATTTCAGTTTGCCCTTTCAAGTCGAATGTATAAATTACAAAAAAAAATATATATATACATACATGTATATATCACCATAGATAATGCAATTAGTTTTCCTCAAAATGCCATGCATTATTAATGCATTCAGGTAACAAACTAACACTTTAGATTCGATATAAATAAATGCATGTGTCCTTACCATGATTCTGGCAAAAGGGTTGATAAAAAATTTGCGTGATGAAATCCTATAAATGCAAACAAAACGGAAATAAGTATTTGTGATAAAAATAATAGTACTTCAACTTATATAATCATAACTCAGATGTTCCACAAGCTTGCACAATTATATGAAAACTTTTCATAATTCGAAATGGAGAGAGCTATAGTTAATCCCGAATTAATAAAAAAACAACTTAATACCATTTAATTTATTACTTGTAAATTATTGATTAGTAATTGGCACATATAAAAATTAATTGAAAGACGAGCTCTGGGTACCTCAGGTGGGCTAATGAGTTCTTAAAGTCAATTTAATGCAGCATCAAATTTTTAATTAAAAGTAAGTGATCAAATTATCGAAACTGAAATACTGATCAATAATGATTTATCAGCATATATATAATGAAATAATTATCCCACTACGACCACAATTACAATGAAATGTACTGTAAAATTCCTCTAAAATAAGGGACTCCTAATTGAAAAAATTGCATTAAAAAATTACAATAGTGAATTAAGGCTTGATTTTGATATTTGATTGCTAATATTAAAGTTTGGGATCAAGATTCAAGGATGGGCTTTTTGACAGTACCAAAGTTATTGGATTCTCGTGAGGACTGATCGCATCTCCTTGAAGATAAATAAGGTGAATCCCAACCCTATCACTTTCAATGGGTGAAATTTTAAAACACAATTCCAGCCAAACCAAAACAGATTAAATAAAAATAAAA
>JAQGAE010002551.1:0-17377 GCA_034696685.1 Julus scandinavius | reverse complement strand
GCGATCCCTATCTGTGTCCGGGCTCTCTATGGCCTTAGCAGTCTTTGAGCCCTAAAACTCTACTAAACAAACAAACATAAACTGCAGATATTTTTCCTCCAGTTAACAACATGTATATTTTTATCCGGAGTAGATTTAACATTTATTTTTAATTTCCAGTTTAACTATTTTAAAGATAAAGTTGATAATTTCCAAAAATTTCGTTAAAATATAATGCGAAATTTTCCATGCATTGACTGCTGTAAATACAATTCTTGTAATTTTTATATTTTATTTTGCATTTACAAGAAAATTTGTAACTATTTGCTATACATAAAATGCATGTGTAGTTTCTTGTTGCGGTCCATTTTCTATGTTGGATTTGGTGATAGTGTACATGTGCAAATATACTATAAAACGTTATGGAATGATTGTTGAAATATTCGCATCGCAATGTTTTCTTCGACAGACTTGAAACTAAATTCCTGAATATTATTAGAATGGCCTCAGCATTTAGGCGTCATGTACATAACTTTCAAAATAATGCAGTCAGGTTGGCATGAATCCTGGGCGACCTTCAACACTACGGCTTCACCCTATTCAACTGCATTTGCATAATGATAGTTAACTTGCTTAACACCCGTAATTTACATAAATTAAACTTGTCATCCGTTCTTTCCGGTGAGATGCCTTCCTTGTAGGATTTTAAAGATATAATCTGCACATCACCTATGGCGCTCCATAGGAGGCAATGTTCTGGCTTGCTCTTGTCGTTGTCCTATCGATTTCTGCTTGACATTATTACATTTGTAGCATTTCAATGTCGATGGGTCGGTGTATACATGGCACTCGGTGAGCAAAATCCTCAGCGTACTTTCATCCAATTTTTCTCCAAATGCCGTTTCGCTGTTTTGCATCACTTGCTCGATTTCCTAGGCAAAGAATCAAAAGGGAACAAGCACTTGGTTAGAACAATAACTGTTTAAATTGATCGGAGCCAAGTCAGAAGGGAGAAACGAAGGCATTCAATTGATTTCGTTACGTGGCAACTTAATTATCCCCCAACTGCCGAAGAAAATAGTTTCCTAGTTAAAGTGGACAGACTATACAAACCACGTACCATCGATTTAAAAACGATTGCAAACGATCCTTAAGATGACTTTTCACACATAGAAGCAGAGCGTTTTGGAAATGTTAATGCTTTGGGTTTTATAACAATATTAATTCAAAGTTTCTATCCTAATGTAATTCCACGTTAAGCCGAGTCTCCACCAAGGCGTACATGTACGTATATACACGTTTTTTTACAAACATATGCAAAATTTTCCCTCCGGGTTTGTTTCAGCCGCCATTTTTAAATATATGTAAATATCAAAATTGTACATCTATTAAAGACATTTAATAGGTGTAACATTTTGATATTTACATATATTTACAAAATGGCGGTTGAAACAAACCGCTGAGTATTTTTGCATATGTTTGTAAATACTTGTATATACGTATGTACATGTACGTACGTCTTGGTGGAGACCCGGCTTTATATAAACCCTGAACATTTGCTTTTCCTTAACGCTCTACATCATCAGGGAAACTTCTGAATGTGAGACATTCAACATTAATATCGGCTATTATATGTATTTAAGATTTCATCCGGCTGTAGTTGGAAACCAGGTTGTTAATAGAGACTAACTGCTGCAATAAGCATTTTAAAACTGGTTTCAATCCTATCGATTTTCGACACTGTCCAGTGTCCACCTGGCATGTGTCTAGTTTTAAAATTACTCTGGTTGTCTGCATTTCTTATTTTTATTTTTCAAGATAGCTTGCAGACTTGTGTTGCAGCGAAAAATTACAATATTATAATACATGTATTAGTATTAGATAATAATTAAAATATTAGATCGAAATTTTTTTCTTCTTCTCTGAACATTAATAATCCTTGTCTGATTTTATTTATTGTATATTTTTTTAGGTTTAAGATGCAGTGATCATGCTATTTTCCGTCCAGTCTGTGCTGGTGTGGATTCTGGTTGTTGGTCTGTGTGGCGCACTCAAGGAAGATTCAGCCACCAAGGCCCCTAGTTCTTATAAATGGAAAGCTGGTAAATAAAACTTGACAACTGCTAGTTTCATGACCGCTTTTTATCGAATCTATAAATTTAAGTTAAAATGTGTAAAAAAAAATGACCATAGCACACTGGTTTCAAAAACTCTGCTGCGAGTCGCATGTCGTGGCAAACCTTCATCCAGTGTTTGAAATTTTTGTTGGTATATATTTACAATTATTCAAATATAGCCCAAACTTCCAACTGTTTTGATCTAACTTCGTTAGCCTTATAAGACGTTGGTGAATCTAAGCTTTAAGGCCCCTTTAACCGCACTCTTGTCTCGTCTTCGCAGGAAAATGGGGCAGCTGCCACAGCCCGATGAAGTGCGGCGAGGGTCAGCAGCAGCGGTCCGTGTGGTGTGCCCATCTGGACGACCGGACATCACTGAAGGTGCTGTGCGAGCCCAGCAGCATGCCTGCAGAAGTCCGCTCTTGCTTCCAAGTGTGCGACGAGCACCGTGGCAGGCTGTCATGGCGTGTGGGCGACTGGGGACCGTGCCTGCCCGCGAGCCAGGATGCGACACACCGTGTGTCCGGGGCCGTGCAAGTGACATTTCATTCCACCAGCCGCTACCTTCGTGGCAGCATGTTGAGAGATGTCGTATGTGTCTACCGACGCACTAACCACAGCCAGGCACGCATGGTGAGTGATGAGGCGTGCAAGCACTTTGAAAGCAAACCCAATGCCAGCCTGCCCTGCACCGTGCCCCGCTCGCAGGACTGCGTCGTCACCGAGTTTGGTGACTGGATGGAGTGCAAGGGCTGCGGCACTAGCAACCGCACACGTTTGCGCAAGGTACTCGTGGCCAACCGCCACGGAGGACGTCCCTGCCCTGGACTCGCTCAGACCGAACCTTGCAATGAGGCCGTCGCCTGCCTGCAGAGCTCCCCACGCATCCGAGAGTACAGGCTCCGCATCGGCGCCTGGAGCGACTGCTTCAGTATGGAACATAACCACGAGGACATCCAGTTCGGGTTTTGGGCCTCTGTTGGATCGCAGACAAGGGAGGTTACCTGCAAGGACGAGAATGGAATTCCTAGCGATCTAAGGTAGGATTTGTCTGTTCGCAGATAAGGGAGTGGTGACATTTTGATTGTTCCAGATCCAAATGACGGAACTGTAACGACAGTGACGTGACAGCAGGGCTCCTCCGGAAGCTGTCCTTAGTTCCAAGTGCTAATTACATATATGTATGTCATTCAATAAGGGGTGTCAACATTTGGCTCGTCATTTGAAGGAGTTGCTCCTGCTTAAAATGACGCCAGAAGCAAGACTTTAAACCATCGATGGTCAAACAAGGATTCCAGCAGCCTTGAAAGTCGGGAAATGTGCTTGAAATTCGTATTAAAAACTAGTTTAGCTCGTGTCTAGAAACTATTTAATTGGAAAAATCCTTTATAAGAAAAGTATTTTCTTTTTTTTTAAAGAATTCAATAATCCCAGAGTTCTCCAGATTTTTTTGGTAACGTTGTGGTAATTTGTCGTGGGAGAGGTCCTTGAAAAGCATTGAAACATGCTTGTTTTTTTCTGGCAAATTACTGGTCATGTAGCAAACGTGTTTGGACAAGTTTAGGCTGTGTAAATACAGAATTGGTTGTGTGCAAGTAAGACATTTTTGCAATATTGAATGACTATTGTGCGTAATTGGGAAAAATATTTGTAAAAATATATCAAATTTAATCAATTTTAAATGGTATATATACTGTAAACATGTTTCTATCAGTAGATTTCTAACACAGAAAAATCGTCACACTATCTTGCACTTAACGTTTTTCTGAATCGGTAGGAAGGAATTTCATTTTAAGCTATAACGGAGATAATGCTGAAACAAGTGATTTTTTGGTCCTTTGGAATTTGTAATATCAAGTTTCAATTGTATACTGGTCATGGGTCACATCAAAAATGGTCAATAATATTGAGTTTCCAAGGTAATGAAATTTCTGCTGTAATATATTTACGAAACCATTACCAATCAATGTAAATTGCGTGCAAGCAATCAATAATAATTTAAAATTGACACTACGCTATGCAGTAGACATTCAGTGATGAAACCGAGGTAAAAACTGTTATTTGGTCAAGAATTGCACTAAAAAAAATCGCATTTCAGCCTTTTGATACATTTCATCAATATAATGATTGTCCTTAAAATGCCTCAACATTTCGTCTATGAGTTTCACCTTTAGGAAACTTTGAAATCAATTTTGGTATTATAATTTGTTTTAATTTCTAAAACTATGTCAATGGTTGAAGTTTAAAAGTATAAACGTGTTTAGCAAGTACAGGCTAAAACTTAAATACTTAAATAATTTTTCGTTCCCACGTTTTTAACGTTTCCGTCATGTGGAGATCCTTCAGTAAAATGTAAGAAGTAACCTATAAAAGCGATGGAAATGCTAGTCATCATTCTCAATGAAGATGGATAACATTAAAAATTATGATGGAGCTAGCCAAAAATCACTCTATTGTAATGTAAACATTGGCAAGGTTTCAAAGCTAATACACATTTCGTAAAGTTGAATGCCTTCTGGCAGCATTACTTTATATGCTCGAGACATTCCCATTTTTATGCTTTCATACCTGCTCTTAATTGCCGTAATTACTCAGCTTAATTCTTGCGCTACCTTTACAAAAACAAAAAAAAATACGCAGCTAATCGAATTTTTTTTGAGCTGGTCTATTTATACCGTGAGTTTGAGACTACTGCACGAACCTTAAAAATAGAAGAGCATATAGTATATTGTACTTACTGTTATTATAAACAACTGAAGTATGAAGCTTTATAGTATAATTATTGATACATTTATACAAAATTTATCTAATAACGTAAAGCATTAGAAATGCACCATTATTTTAACTTAGTTTTGACATTTATCTTTTACCATAATGTGGTGGAACTCAAGAAAAGTTAATTTATTCACCATTAATATAATGTCATAAAAATTCAAAACTAAAAACAGAATTTAGAAATATACTAGTTTGAATTTTTAAATTTCCTCAATATACAAATATTTGCATTGATATAAACTTAGGGAAAACAGACATAGTTTAAAAGCTACATTTTCTCAATTTTGATGCAAGATCAAAGCTTCGTGCGATTTCATGTTCCACATATTTTCTTAAAATTTAAATAGACGATAAAGCTGAAATAGTTTAACCAACAGCTGCAAGCAGAAATAATTCCTCAAATGAAGAGATACTTTGAAAATGCATTCGGTATACATTCATGATCTCTTGCAGTTATTTATTTTATTGACATTGTGTTCTTTTTATCAGACATTGCCTCGGCGATGACGATCCTCACGTTCCAACCCAGGTTCAAGCCTGTGTCGTGCCATCTGACTGTCTTGTTTCCTCCTGGAGCGAATGGAGCACCATTAAAGAAGGATGTTTGACCCAGTCAGGCGATGCATACCCAGAGCTAAGAAAGCGGACCCGGCAAGTGCTTAGAGTGCCTTTGGGGTCTGGGGAGCCATGTCCACACCTGGAAGAAATTCACCAAATGACTGATAAAGGAAAATTAACACCTTGCACAAAGTATTAGAAAATATGCCATTTTCAAGTTCTTATGAGCTTTTGAAATATTAATTTAATTCTTCGGGTAAGCTACAGTTTCGAATTTAATTTCTCGACCAGGTATAAGTGGGAACCAACTGAGTGGAGTGACTGCATCTTAACCGAACAAATGAATATCCGGAAAGTTGTGTGTGGAGGAGGCATTCGAAGGCGGAATCTTACTTGTTTAAGAAGTGAAGGTACTCACGTTGTGCAATTGTTTTGCTGTTGAATCCAAACTTTGATTTAAAAATCTTCCAACTTTGTTTGGAAAATGTTGACATGAACAAATAAGATGGTAGTGATGGAACTTTGGATTATTCTCACAATTTCCTTAGATCTTGTCCCAGTATCGCCTTCATTTTGCCTGGAACCACCTCCTCCCGTTGTTCACCGCTGCTCCATTCAGTGTCGGCAAGATTGTGTTGTTTCGCCCTGGTCCACTTGGGGCCCATGTCAACCTTACGATTGCAAAAATCCGTATAACGCAAAGAAAACCGGTCAGTTTAATGTTTTCCTTCCTACCTCATCCAAAGTCTGCATTCCACTGGAGTTAACTCCGGACTAACCATTTCTTAAATTTGTTTATTTTCTACTCAGGTTATCAAGTGCGTTCACGAACTGTTCTTGTAGAACCTGTGGCTGAAGGCAGTGAAGATTGTCCTCCTCTACATCAAGTTGATTTGTGTGATCACCCATCTTGCTATCATTGGCGGACAACTGAATTTGGTCAATGCGTTGTTCTGAACAAAGAACTAAAGTGTGGACAAGGAAGGCAGTCACGATCACTGTACTGTGTAGGCCTTGAAGGGGTATGTACAAGGGTTATTTTGAACATTTATTTGTACAAACTTCTGAAAATTCGTTCAAAGGTTGCTTTTTCAAAAAATGTACGCTATTGGCTATTATAAAAAGATTGAAGTAACTTATGTACCATTTTTAATAAAAGGAGAGGGTAAGTGACAGCCTCTGCCAGATAACTCTACCAGATCTGGAAGTCACCGTGCCTTGTTATATTCCCTGTCCAAACGATTGCGTCCTTTCTCCTTGGTCTAACTGGTCTCCATGTTCGCGCATATGTTCCGATGTAGAAGCACATGGAGTACGTTCTCGTAATCGAACCATCTTGGCATCATCTGGACTTGGTAAGCGACGTTGCTTTTTATGTAGACTGTGTTCAGTCATCAGTAGAGATATTACATATAAGCGCAATTTTGTAATTAAGGAGGGACACCTTGCCCAAAGCGGAACGAATTAGCAGAAGCAGAAGCTTGCAATACACACAGTTGTTTAGGATTCGGATGGAAAACATTGCCGTGGCAAGCGTGCAAAGTACTGCATTCAATTGAGCCTTGTGGGCTTGGAAAGCAATCAAGAGACGTGTGGTGCGTTGAAGAAAAACGACGCGCTTCTGACAAAAAGTAAGCACCAATCGTTTTTAAATTTCTGCGCAAAATTTGGTGTTGAACTCAGTTTTTTTTATGTTGATCTGATAAATTTTGCATTTCAATTTATAAGGTGTATGCCACTTCCGCGGCCGCCCGATATCCGTAACTGCACAGTACCTTGTCCAAAGGATTGCAGTCTAAGCAAATATTCAGACTGGTCAGAATGCAAAGATGCGTGTGCTGCAGGTGGGTGGAATTCTAATAAAGCCTTGGCAAAACAAAAATGGATTCTTGACTCTAATTCTATTTCTCCACCGTTAGGCGATAGAGGCGAAGCTATTCCAACATCCCAAGAAAGAATACGGCATGTATTGCAATGGCCCGAAGAAGGTCGTCTTCCATGTCCAACAATGCTCAAAGAGGTGCGATCCTGCCCATCTCGGTGTTCTGGCGGCGAAAATTGTCTGTTTCCGTGCCACACTTATTCATGGGCTGTTCAAGATTGGGGGTCTTGCGTTCTCCCTGATAATAAGGATTGCGGAGCCGGCTATCGAACAAGAGGCACGTAACAATGATGAAATTGTTTGACTTGGCTGCAGGCTGCGGTATTTTCATAAAAATGTTTCAATTTAAATAATGCAGGTGTAACTTGTATAAGGAACAACGAAGAGGAAGTTGAGATTTCCTTCTGTCTGCAGATCAACCGCACTATCCCATCAGCTTCTCAACCCTGCCACGTAGAATGCGAACATCCTTGTGTTTTCTCAGAGTGGTCCGATTGGAGTACGTGCCCTTTAATGTGTGGTGGTATTCAGATACGTTCACGCACTCTATTAAGTAAGTCCACCATTCACGTTCATAGTCAAAAGTTTGAAATTTATAAGTGTGACAATCTAGAAAAATAATTTTACTTTGTTGACATTAATTATCATTGTTATTTGTTTTGTTTAGGTGACAGCCAGCAAATTAAAGAATGCAAGGATGAATATCACTATCCATTAAACGAGACTAAAAGCTGTCCCTGCAACGTCCACAGTGCTCTTGCCGAGGGCGATTGGTCCGACTGCATTTTATATGACATGGACGAAGCAACGCCTATAAACGGTGTTGAAGTTAAAGGGCGGTGCGGAGTTGGGAGACGGCTTCGTCGTGTGGCCTGCTATGACAAAAACAACGAGCTTGCTAACCCTTATCACTGCACACCAACCGGTAATGGTTAACGGCAATCCTGGGAGTTATTGAAGATGCAATGTTTCTTAGTTGGTTCTATGTTGCAGGTTACGAAGAAGATGCATGTATGGTGCCTTGCCCCGTTGACTGCGCGATGGCGTCATGGTCGGATTGGTCAGCTTGTAGCGCCGTCTGTGGCCCTGGAATGCAGTACCGTACTCGTAAAACAACCCATCCTGCATATGAAGGTGGGCGCCCTTGCCCAAATGCAGACGCTGCTGGTGTGGTAAGTTTTAGTCGAAACGAGGACATTTCCTGAAGTTCATTATCATCGGTAGACTTAAAAAGTATTATTGTGCAAATTTTCTTTGGACACATTTAGATAAAGAGTCACACTCAGTTTTCACTATGTTATCATGTAAAAAAACAAAATTTAAATATTATTTCAGAATAGAGAACTGCGACTATGTTCTGCCCCATGCGATCAATATCAATGGAAGGCTGTTACCAGTTGGACCCGATGCGAGCTACCAACAAACGAGCTTTGTGGTTCTGGCCGAAGAACTAGAATAATTAGGTAGGTACCCGTTTCTACCACGTTTGATTTGAGTTTAATGTGTTTGTACAAGCTGGTGCAATATGCTTTCATCGATTCAAGATGTATGAAAATCGAGGCTTCTGGCAAAGAGGTGATGGTGCGCGAGGAATTCTGCGATCCAATGCTTAAGCCGACTGACATCGATTACTGCCCTGTTCCTTGTCCCCAGGACTGCGTGGTCAGTGAATGGAGTGAATGGTCAGAGTGTCCAAAGGTACATCATTAATACAATTTCCTTTTATGAATTATGGGAGAACCTTCAAATAGCTATATGACTTACTTGTTAACTTTTTTTTTCATTTACGTAGCCTTGCAATTCGTCTTTCATTCGCAAACGCACGCGTAGACTCGAACGCAAATCGCCTGAATCAGTTCGTCCATGCCCGCTTTTGGAAGAACAAGTGTTTTGCACGTTGAACGAAAACTGCTTCCATTACGCTTGGAATTTGACCGAATGGACTTCCTGCATCATACCAGATGGAGCCACTTGCGGGGAAGGGACAAAACAACGTGGTGTCATTTGCCAACGCAGCGATTCGAGAAGCGTAGAGAATAAATTCTGCCTAAAGGTCGCATCTTTAAACAGTAATAAATGTCGGTTTTTATTTCTCCCCGTGCTTGGTGTCTTACGGGAGTTGTTTTTCTTTATAGACTGGAACTGTGCGTCCAAACGCGGAAGAGGTGGCTTGTCGGGTCGATTGCCCAATCGATTGCGAAGTTTCCCCATGGAGCGAGTGGAAGTCAGGGGATTGTAAACCTTGTGGATCCTCGTCAGGTGTTGTCGTCCGAAGCAGGCATGTCACCGTTAATCCAAGTTCAACCGGACGGCCTTGCCCAACTCAAATGATGCAGAGAAAGCCATGTCCTGCTCAACCCTGTTATTTTTGGTACAATAGCACATGGTCGGAATGTGAGCTAGAGGTAAGCTATTGCAAAGAAAGATTAGAATTGTTGTAAATTTTTAATATTACAGGTGTTCTGATTACAGTGCATGCTGTGAACATTTAATTTTTTTTATGCAGGGTGGTCAATGTGGACATGGCCATCGTCGCAGAGAAGTATTGTGCAAACGAAAGGATGATACGATTGTGGAGCGCAAATACTGCATGGAAATGAACACTAGTCACATATTCGACTCCTTGGTCAGTTCCAATTGGCTGGATAAGCTTTTAGACATCCACGAGGAGGAATCTTGTTTCACCCCATGCCCCGGTGATTGCCACATATCTGAGTGGTCGGAATGGAGTCCCTGTCACAGGGATTGCGCTAATGGGGAACAAGGTAACTTTAAATATTTTTTTTAAATTCATGGTTTATCAGAAAGCAAACAACAGCGTAACAATTGTGATTTTACAGTTGGTGTGCAAACCAGATCACGTGCCATTGAAATTCAGCCTTCACCATATGGAGAGTCGTGCCCTCGCCAACTCTGGGAAACAAAACCTTGTTTTGGTAAGAGTTGTTTATTAAATTTCAAAAATTATTTGATTTTGTTTTATTTTCTTATCTACTTATGTGCATCAGTTTCAAAGAATTCAGAAACACAAATTTAATACTGGTATATCATTAATTACAAAACTGGGGGTTTAGACTTGGATATGGATGTTTGTCGACTTGTAATTTTTAGTTTCTTGCCAACCCTCAAAGTAATGTTATGTGGTTTCTTACCAGGTGGCCCCTGTTTGTCATTTTCATGGCAAGTCCGGCAGAACAATGTTCAATGTGTGCGATCCGATGGCCTCGTTGTTATTGGTAAGTTGTAGTTTTAGATTTTCATCTTTAATGTAATTTTCCTTGCATGTCAATGCACAAACTTGTTGGTTCTTTTATCATTTTTTTAAGAAAGTTGAAACCTACTATTTGTTAAACACTGCAGTTGACCATACAAATATAGTTCATAAATGGTATAAACAAAGTTAATGTTATAAGTATTCAACTAAACTTTAAAGTTATTTAATTAACTTGCAATGAGACGTTTATATTTTTCAGTTTCTTGGTTTAAAATTAGGATAGTTGTCATGCTGTGCATAACATTTTAGATGAAAACGAAATAATTAACAGCTTTAAAACCTGGGTTATCAATGAATTCTAAATAAGAATTTGTAACTCTGTACCGTAAACATTTATTTAAAATATGAGATTTAAGATGGTAAATAGCTGTTGTGCTAAATTATTCTTTATTATTATGTAGTTCTAAACTTTCATTGTATTTTTCTTTTCTTTGTATATTCATTGTGACCAGAGGGAAAAGTACAAAACTGTAAAAAAAAACGTACCATGTTGGTAATCAGCGAAATCTGAACAGTTATTCTGTTTCAGAATTTTCATTTTCTTTTTGGTCAATGTTCTTCTTTTTCGCCATGGTCACAATGAATCCAAAAGAGAAAACACAATGCTTTGACTGGTTGATTCCATCAAGTTCAGAAAATCAGGTCCAACAAAGGTTGCAAACTCAACTTTCGGACAAACTGTATTTGTTTAAACTTTGCTAAAGTCTTTGCGGAATTATTTGCTGAAACCTCTCTATAAGGCCTGCATTTGCCTTTAATAAGTATTGCAAGTTAATAATATTCATCATGAATTATATTAAGTTATAAAATACATTTAAGTTATGGGAATTGTAAGGCAATTTTTTTTTATGAATAATCGATTTCTTGAGCTACATTTCTGGATCTTGTTTCTATCTTGTAATGACGGTGCATTCATGGTGGATGTACTGTATTGTCGAGCATGCATCATGCCCTTGCTTTCCAAATACCAGATAATAACATTCAATGGCTTTTTCTGTGAAACGTGTCCGCTTTGAAATTTAAACCAAAGCGACATCAGGGGATGTTGAAGTGGATGTTTGAAATCCCCTATACACCTTTGTGAGCCTTGTTCAAAGTGAGACTACGAATCCGCTCTTGTTTGGAGTGAGTGACCGAAATGGGATTTTGGCTTCTTTGATCGTCAGTCCAATGTTATTTGCCGCAGTCCAATCACTATTGACGTTTTATCGATTCCTTCGGCTGGCTAGCTTCGGTAGTACTTGCAACCTTTGCATTTGCGAAAAATGGTCGCGAATTTTCGATGAAATGTGTTTGAGCCGTTGGTGACCTCTTGAACTGCTGCATAATGAATAGATGATTAACTAATGCGCAATACTTAAACTGTCAAAAATTTAGTTTCATCAAACACTTTTTCCTATTTGTGAAAATATCGTGTTATCGCAGGCTCACAGCTCATTTTACGACCGGCGTTTCAAAATGAAGTTGTCAGCATGTGGCCAAGGAATGGAACTTGCTGATAACAGAACCAAATCTGTAAAAGCCACTGCATGCATACGAGCGTATACTGACCTAGTCCTTTCTGAAATGCGTGGGGTCAAATATAGGCTGTCATAAAGAGTGAAATTGAATATTAGGATGCAAGAATGTGGGATATTCTGCAAAATGTTAAGCAATATTCCATGAGTCTGGGCATCATTAAATAATCACTCAAGTGATGGTTATGGACATTATATATTAAGTAATTTGACCGTTTATTAAAAGTTTGATAAATTATGATTTTCCAAACACCAGGTTAGATATTTTGAATTAATAATTATTGCTGTGAAATACTGTAACTCGCATACTAAAGTAGTGTCGGGTAGCCTTGGAAATCAGGAAAGTCTGGAAATATGTTTAGAATTCCACGTTAAACACCAGTCATTGGTGAATTTTTCATGTTCACTTCGGAAAATTCCCGTTATACATATCTGCTAAAGAAAATTCAATTTTTTTCTTCAAAATTCTCTAGAAAAATATTCAGGAAAAATATTGTGGTAATTAGTCACGGGAGGGTTCTTGAAAATGTAAGTGAAGAGATTTAAATATTTGAAATATACTTGAATTTCTTCCAGCAAAAAGCTACACCTTGTAAAATTAATTAAATGTTCATGAAGGACAAACCAAAAGTATGCTGGACGCAGGGAAATGTAAAATTTTACAAAATTATATCAGTTCACTGTCGAAGTATTGCAGTTAAAATCATTTTTATTTTTGAATAAACTGATGATGTTTATATTTGGCATTGCGACGTTGGGAAATAATGGATGTCATAGCATACGTCGAGCACTGTTGTTATTTTTAGTAGTATAATTATGCGTGGAAAATCTGAAACTCAATATAGTAAATGCATGAAATAGTCTAAAATAACACTTTTCGGGAAGCCTGTAGGAGTTCAGGGAAGTAGAGATCTCTACTTCCCACGTAAAATCCTGTTTCTCGGAATTTGATCATTACTGTGGCAAAAACAAAGCCTCAAATCAACAATCTGTTATTTTATTGATCTTTTCAAATTTAAAGCTTTCTGTCGGAATTGTATAAAAAACCGACTCGTTAGGAAACTGACATCCTAAATAGGTTAAGAAATTCTCCTTGGCAACCTCCTATAAACCCGATTTGGATTAGCTGCCAAAAGGATTTCTCCTCGGTTCGAAATTGGTAATTTGGGAACTTTGCAACGCTTAACAATTTCATTAGATCCCAATTAATTCTCTCCTTCCTTGTCTTATTGCATTGTATATATTGCCAGTCGGAAAATAGGTTACACTGTTTCGCTAATCATGCCGTGTATTTCATTATTTCTACTCATCGTTTAGGAATTCGTCGAGGATTATTATGTGGCTTCTGAAGCCTTGTTTAGTATACTATATCGATTTGCTAGATTTATGGTTCGACATTTTGGCACTAAATTTTTATTCGCATCGTACATTCATGAAGTTAAGTTTCTGTATCAAAATATCGCGAAATAGCAAACGAGTTTCGTTAAAAACTAAAAGGCTTTTCTATTTAGATTTAATGGCTTTTTATGAACACCAAATAGAAACTGGAGTAGTAATGAGTTTTTATTATCTAAAATGAACTATTAAAGGTGAAGAAAACTTCGTAAAATGAATATTTATTTCCAAATTCATTTTTTTCCCATAAAGGTCTTTCATCCAAGTATTTTCATCGCTGTATACCCTAGTATAAAGTTTTGTGCTTTTTTGGTTGAAGGTCTAATATTTAAAAAAATTATTAATATTGTCATGAATTTAAATAATAAAAATGGAGAATACGTGAGATTCAAATTCACCTTAGATGGCATTAAACCCGTTTGTAAATTCTGTTGTAAATCTTGTTGTCGTCGTCATTGCCCGCATCGAAAATCAATACAGGAAAAACCGAGTGTTGTAAATCAGGCTTTGGACGACCTTCTTGTGCTATACGGAATATAAAAATCTGCATTTCTAAGAGATTGATTGGTTGCTACGTTTGCGATAGTAAACATTCTAGTCAAATAATGTCGAAATCAAAAATTTCCACAAGTTTCACTTGTTCTAGAAAAAGACTAGTGATGGGAAAAGAGGAAACCCACTAAGGAAAGGATAGTTATATCTTGGGGGAAAATAGTTTAGAAATTACTTTCCTCGTGAGATACTTATACGTACGTGTTTACATTTTAGTAACCGCTCTTCACTTTTTTTGTCTTTCGTATATGCTCTGGTTCTGCGCATCAGCATGGCCTTCAGACTAGGAAAACAAATGTGAACATTTGTCGTGCGAAATGTTTTTAAAACTGAACATTTAAACAAAATGATGTAGGAAGGTACTCAACTCAAGGTAGCTTATATGATGAAATCTTAAATATTCGAAAACAAAGATTTTCCGCTTCAAATGCTTGGAAATTACTAAAGTCAGAAGTCGGGTTTTTGATTAAAATTCGAGTCCTACAGTCTTACAGCTTATTAAATAAGCGTACAAAGAATTCCGAAGAATTAATACAAAGATTAGCAAATTAGCCCCCAAAAATAAATTTTTATCATGATGATTTTGTAATTCGTGATAATTTTAATAATTAAAAACGATGGAGTTGTGTTGGTGCCAATGACCGCAAATGTTGACTGTTTCATAAAAACTTTTCATAAGCCGTTACTCAGCCGTTAACCCCGCCGGGTAAGCCGTTAGCCGTTACACCGCCACTGTTAAACTTGCACCTCTAATACCGAAAACAAATACAAATAAAATAGTGCGTATTTTGAGTTTTATCTATAATTTACGTGTGGAAGCTGTATTCTTGTGTATAATACTTTTTTCGGATGGAAAAACACGTAATTCGAATTTTAGTGTGTGTTTTCAAAGTCTGAGGGCCATGATGAGATCATGGGCGGAAACCGAGCCTATCCAAAAAAAAAAAACATGACAGGGGCAGCAAATATTTAGGCAAAGAAGGCCATCTATAACGGGAGTTGTTTTCGAAATACTAGAACCATTTTAGAGTTGGTTTATCCTCGTCTCAACTGAGAGGATACGTTTGCTCCTTAATAATTCTATGAACGTCTGTCCCACGCGTAATATGACAAGCCGTAGTGAGGTCAACTGGAAAACGAAAACTGATTGATTCGTTTCCAACGAGAAATTGGAAACTAGTTCTGGACAGTATGACAACATATTGTTAATTATTTGGAAATGGTTCAATAAGGCAGAAAATAGATTATGTTGCTGATTTCGACGTTTCAGGAGTCCATTTCGTGCAGTAGTTTTCCCATTGCATTGATGTTATGCAATGTGTCTAGAAATTCAGTGAAGAATTTGCATATGTTGAAATTGGGTCGCAACATTTCCTTATAGGTTATTTATTTAACTATAGGGCCTTTGTAAAGCGAAAGTTACTGAACCGCAAAGTGACCATCACATAATGGTACACACAACCCTTCTGTTAAATGACCGGTTGCTGTCGTTATACATCTTGTCCTGACGGAAAAGGATGTCATTCCATCATCGTTTTAGTAAAAAACAATCATCTAATATGATGTTGCATAAACAGATCCATTCGTGCATTAGTAATTAACTTTTCCAATTTATTTCGTATGAAAATCCGGCAAATATAAATAAGGATAGAAAACTGAAATCTGTAGTGTTTAGTCATTGCCATCCATACGTGTATCGCAGTTGAAAACTCCACTCAACAATAGCGCTCTCATTGTAAGCTTTCGTAGAAGGAAATCATTTTTCAATTAAATACAGTTGTTAGTAATCCTGCCAAATGCAATAGCCATATATTTTTCGTTATTGCAAACGGCTTCTGCCATCTATCTTTTATTTTTTCGTTTTGTGCTAAGGCCAAGATTTCTTACAAGCCATAACTGTCATTTGTAATTGAAATCTGTGGCCTTTGCTTTTTGCAGTTTTCCTACTTGAATTCTGGGGTCCCACACTCGAGATTTCTTTTTTTTCCCCACTCTTCTGATTTCTTCCCATTTGATACATTTTATATTCTAAACCCTACACTTATCAACATTTTTTTTGTGCATATCTTGTCGCGTTCTTTACTTTTGCGAAAATCTTTTCGTGGAAAACCTTCAAATGAAATTATAGCTGGTTTTATATAAAGGATTCAATCTGCTTTTTTTTTTAAATCTCATTTCCAATGTAGCTTTTTTAAGATTGTGGGTTTCACAACGCATCAACATTGTGCTACCTCCTACATTCCCATTTCCTAAAAGACGCGCATACGAGTACAGTTGCTAGCCTTCCAAAATCGACTCCCGCTTTTAATGTACAGTGAAATTTACCTTAAGTTGAAAAATGCGAATTTCGATGTTGAAGTTGAACAGTTGCACTTAAGGAAATAATATATTTTAAAAATATGCATACATGAATATCCTTTGGTAGGATTTTGCATTCTATAATAATAATGCTTTCACGTGTATTATGTGCAAACAGTAGAATATTGTTCATAATTTAGTTAAAAATGAAATTTTGAACTAATACTGCTTTTTCAGTGCCATGAAATATGGTAATCCTAACCCTAATCTATAGGGTGGTGACTATTAATTCTATCGGATTTTAAAACGAATTTACGTCAAATTGGTTGAAATATGTGCGATGTTGGAAATTCATATTTCAGGCGATTCGTTTTTTGAATCGGCTAAAATCAATTGCGTGACCACTCCTATTGATGGAATATTTCCAAGTTTCTAAACCCATTATAGGCAGTTTTAGTTTTGGCATGCTTTCGTAGTAGTGCTTTGCTAGGCAGGTGGTAGTTTTGGCGTCCATGGGTCCGTGACATACATCATAATATAATTCATGACGTCATTTGGCTACATTACTCTGTAAGAATATCACCAGGTGGCCATGGTCATTTTGTCTGATTAATGGCTGTAAGCATATGCAATTTGCAAGATTGGTTCTGTTGTTGCCGGGTTTTACAAAACTATCTATAGCTACCATATCACAAGTGCGTATTTTCTCAGTCTTGGTAGTCATAATGCTGTATGACATCACTATAATATTTACCCTTCCCCCTTCCCTAACGATCGTTTCTGACATTTTACCAGGTCCAGGCTTAAAAAGGTTGCTTTCATGTGAGAGATGCTCTCGATAGCAGCTCGAGAGAAGCTGTCGAGAGCTGGGCCAAAAATGTAGCACATTTCCACATTAAGAAAACGCCATCTTTAAAACACTCTGCGATTACCCAAGTAAACAAGGTTTAAAAAGGCTTAAAAAGGTTGCTTTCATGTGAGAGATGCTCTCGATAGCAGCTCGAGAGAAGCTGTCGAGAGCTGGGCCAAA
>JAQGAE010002550.1:0-17381 GCA_034696685.1 Julus scandinavius | reverse complement strand
GTGCAATGCTTTTCCTAGTTAACTCACGGTTAACCTTAGGTTTAGCTTAACCTTTGTTGGTGCAACCGGCCCTAAGTAATGAACGTGTACAAGCAGCGTGTTTGTTTTTGTTGCATACTGTACATTGGCATCGAATGAGGTACCAAAATATATTAAAAAATTTACATTTCAATGTGAAATAAACAAGTTTTAGAAATTTCAACATTGGAGAAATTAAGGTTTTTAAAGTTTTAGTACACTATCATCTTCTATTTCTGCTTATCATTCAAATGGCCTTCACAGGCTGAGGATACGGGCCATGAATTTATAATGTAAGATGCAATTTAAATTGTTGGCTAATTATTATGCTCTTGTAAGGCTAAAAAAGTAATGCTTGAGAAAAAAGGGGATTCTATCTTTGTAATTTATGGGTTTAAGTTTACCGAACCGATTTCATAATGTGATGCAAACTGGCCGATTTTGGATGTTTCTGCTAATATCATCAATTAATAGGGAACAATATTTAGTGCATTTTTCCACGATTTCCCCCCCCAACTGTTATTATATGGTTTTCAATTAATAATAAGGGGGTTGTTAAGGCGGTACCCTTCTTGTTGTATACATGTATATTAAATCTTAAAATAGGAAGATTTTAGACTTCGTGAAACGTTAATGTTGAAATCGACCTTTTTCAATGTTATTTCTCCAGTTTTGCCCTAATTTGGTTAGGGGCCAACGTTAGTGTAACGATGGAGTTACCCGTTTGAAGTTCATTACCTCATGGACATTTTGCGTGAGTATCAAATATCAAACGCGGCTCTTTGACATACCCAATTAATTGAAAAAATTGTATAAAGATTTGTGCGCTATAATTGGTCGATGTAATCGATTTTTGCAACATTGTAGCAATTTTTATCCAAACACGCATAAATACATTGTATATCGGGTAACTTAAGGGTTATGCCAAGGTTGTATCCTTAAACTACATAGGGCTCCCTCTTTGCCTTTCCCCAAGAGTATCAGAGTATCCTAAGGGCACTTAACATTTAATTTGTACAACGAGAAATTTTCAAGGTGATTTTTTAGGAAAGTTAAATTAAACTATATACCTTGCGGTAAATATTCGCTAATAGTCCTTTCTAGGTTATTTTCTGGGCCCATGGGCATTTTGAATTGAACAACGTCCAATAAGTGCGAATTAAGTAGTATAATTGTAACGAAGTGTTCGGTATTTAACTGGTGTTATATAAAGGCTAGAGCACTTAATACAAAGACAATATTAAGCAATTTTCTTAATTTATATTAATTTATATACAGTTACAAATTTAAACATCACAAGTTGATTGTAAACTATAATTTTACAAACTAATCGGTACCAGGAATTTGCATTGTTTATTTAATTATATGGACCCAGAAAATATTCAAAAAACCAAACTAATCAAGTTATATTTACAGAAACTGTTCTTATTGCATCTTTGGGGTTCCCTAGATCACTCTTTGAGAAACAACCACAACCATCACTATTCATGTTATTTCAACCAACACATGTCGTTAATTCATTGTTTTTAATAACGGGTACACAATGTTTGGTGCAACTTATTTTTAAAACACTCGTTCGTTGTGTTTATAGTTTCAGAACACGTAGATTACTCTGAAGCAATGGTAGCTTATAACGGCATTAATTTCTGAGGTGTTTGGGGGTTTTAAGGCTAAAAACAATGGGTCATAAATTGGATATTTATTAGCTTTGATGTAACAACTAATCTTTGGCGAAACATACATTCTCTCCACCTATACCACTACCTGTTCGGAACAATTTTATATCCTTTGGAAATATTTTGCTTAGAGGTGTCGTAATGTTTTAATGTGTCGTTTTTTCTTTCTCTTTCTTTGGTATGATGTGTTTTATGTAAATGCTAGTTGAAAACTCTGGCTTTCTATTGTGCTATTGTGCACGTACGTTTATCCATGTTGCAGTTGAAACATGAAAGATGGAAATTTGTGTTATTTCTCTGCCTGGAGCCAGTGAAAACCAAATTTTTCATATTATTTTTAAGGGCAAAAAAACAGACTTTTCAAACAATAGAATACACTTTCCAGTGTCAGTAGAGACAAAATATGGCTTCTGCAATTTATTTTCCATAGGTGTCCACTTTAAATAGTTGGAATAGCAATGTTGGTTTACCATTTTTTTTTTTGGGGGAAATTTTCTGATGCCTTGCCATATAAATATTATTTTATAGCCACTGTATCATATTGTGTCTTGATAGTGCAGACTTCTGCCATCTGTTAAGGCAGGCAACATAAATTTAGAATGTATCTTTCTGAAATTTACTGTTACAAAACTCTGTAGTTCGAAACGGTTTAGTAACCTGCATATACTGTACATGTACAGCTAGTAGAACCACTATAGTCTCAGAGACCGAAGGTTGCTTAAGAGAGAGAGAGGCGGTTAATCCAGAGTTTAGTGTAAAAAAAGAATAATACATGATCGATTTTATTTCTTTATTGGTCTATATATTTATTCCCATTCACTTCCACTATATTTATGTTATCGATATATTACAAAAATGTAATTGAATACGTATAGGGCATAGATCAATACGTCACAAAATACATTTCATTGAGTGGTTTTGCAAGCATGACATCATTTGTAATATTTTTCCGCATGAGAATTTAACAATTAAATAATTAAAAATAGAAGTAATTAAATTCTAAATTATGGGATATTTTTCAAACTAACTATACACACATTTAGCAATTCATTTTGTGTTCCGTTTTGGAAAAATTCCAATTTTACGTACTTATAAAAATATAGTACTGTAATTATTATGAAAATTAGGCCCACATACTGTAGCTGTAAATATTGAAGCAATGAATGGATTTTGTTTTGAAATAGGATACCTATAAATTCGACAGTTTATTGTAATTTAAACAGTTTTACGATTGCCAGAGTTGCAATTGTGAAATGTAATAAATTCTTTTGTGCTTTTTTATTTTTTTGGTTGTTTCGAAAGGAAAGAAAACAGGATCTATTTATTAAAAATATTTCTGCATAATTAGCACGCCCTTCCGTCCAGCCGTTGTATATAATAGATTATATTTTAACAATAAAGAGTGAGGGAAAATGTTTTAAAAAAGCGTCGTTGAATTAGCCAGAATTTTTCCTAAAAAATGTGTTGCCACCCTTTGTAGATCCATAATTACTAATAAATATACCGTTCTTTGACAAAAGGTACTATTCTCTAATACCAATTATGAAAATAACGTGCGAATCCCATGCGAGGCAAGTGGACAATTTAATAAACAAGTGCCTGATATTGAAGCGGAAGGCGTTAATGACGAAAAAAAATCCTGCTTTTGTAAATGCCGGAAAGATAAACTCTTGAAATTATGCGAAGTTAAGTGCTAGATTGTCTAAATAAAGTTGAAATGGGAATAACATGGATATGTGTTTATTAGCAGTTTAGAAGAACTATTGGTGACCTAGACTTTTTATTGGACTACATGGTATTACTTTTTCTTTATTTCGAGAAAAAAAACACGTATCAAGTTGTCTCAATGGGAAAGTTTTGAGATCAACTTAATAAATTGTTGTAGATAAACTCCTTAAATTTGTGCCGCCTGGGTAATAATTTCGTTTATTTATGTCGAAAATGGATAGGCGTTTTATATAAATATTAAATATTGTTTTTACGAATGTGGCAAATGAGCGTGACTAAGTATTTCATCTGAATGTGTCCGCCATTTTATTGCAAAATCCCACTTTTTCACGCCCATACACTCATGTGGTTCATATAAACAATAGTTTGGCTAATTTTTCCCGACACCTTGCTGCCTCCTTTTCTCAAACCGAAATCAAATTAACTCGGGGCCACATATCTACTTTGAAAATTCGAAGTACTGTTTCGTTCGTTATTGGATACCATTAACCCTCTTTCATGGGGCAAAAACTTGATCAAGTCCTGATCTCCAGGTTTCTACTTTTTGAGTAGCGTATTTCTATGATGGTGTTTGGTGACTATACCTCACCATGGCCAACTCGTGCCATATGTGTCTTTGCATTTCTTATAGTAGTTTTATAATTAAATTAAAAAAATCAGACGCTTAGTTAATAATAAGCGTCTGCATGCTATCCACCCCTTCTTTGACATTTTGATAATGCCATTGGTACTATCCAACAAACTGGCCTTGTTTATTATGTTAATGGTGACATGAATGTTAAATGTTAAAATTCAAGAATTTCAAAACGGTTAGTGGCTTGTCAATTACATACATTTTTAATCTGTTCTCATGCTTTTGTTTGACAACATCATGCAGTGATCACTGATATGCCTGCATGCTAATTAAAATTAATAAGATGTGGTATTGCCTACGTTTTGGAGTCACAAATCACATTTATATTCAATTGTTAAGAATTTGTTTTTGGGAAATATTTCAACAAACTGAAAAAAGTTAAATAATTTTTTCAAAATGAAAGTAATGCAAATTCCAGAGAATTATTTATTATCTCATTTCCATTGTAATGTTTGAAACGTCGTTGCTAGACGATTAAGGATAGGCATTAAGCGAATTGTTAATGTAGATTTTCATTTGTTTTGTTTTTTCAACCTAATGTTTACTTCGACTTCAATTGGCTTATCTAGAGTATGTTAATCATGCAATGTGAGATTGAATCTCGCAGCAATTCCTTCCGGACCCTCTATCTCCTTTCATGCCGATTGATTTCCACTCGAAAGTGACCAGAGATGAGTGAGTCGTCAAAATGGTCGCCATTGTTTGGACCCCCTGGCGCGTAGAATAGAAACAAGGATGATGACATTGACCATTTCGCATGAATTGCTCGGATGCCTCATACTCTAGGCCGAAAATAATGGAAGTTATAATTGGGGCGAATGAATTTCATATAAACTTATCGAGATTATGAAATCAACTGCTGCTACAGGTTTATCGACCTCTTGCAGTTGATACTAGTCTATATTTTAATTGGACTTAAGTACATGAAGGGGTTGACCGAATATAACTTTTTCGGTTTGACATAAGTTTTAGAAATTTTCTGAAATGTTTTTCACAAAAAATGGAATAGATTTTTTTTTGAGATTATGAATTCAACTGCTTGAGGTTTATCCTGCTTTGTCCGGATCTCCTCCCTTTTTCTGTTTTTATATTAGTAAGTTTCACAACAAATTTCCTGTTAGTTATGTTTTGAGTGGTATATCGATATGGATGTTATGTTAATTTGCGCGTGAGTGCAGGGATAGGAAGTTTTTGTCACACCACATGCCATTATAATTTCCTTACAATAAGAAAAATACAGAGCCTACAATAACAAATTTCTGAAGTTTTTCCTTTCTGAAAACTTCCTTATTTTCATGTGGAGAGACGAATGTGAACAAAATACATTTTTAACCCGACCCAAATGTCCGTAAAGTTCAAAAGTACTTTTGAGTCATACAATTTAGCTGCCAATTGTTAATGAATAAAATAAAAAAAGACATTTAATTGAAAGCTTTAGTCATAGAAAATAAACATCTTTATTTGTCTGCTGTGTATACATCAACCCATACATGACGGGACAACTACAGATTTTTGAATTGTTTTCCTTTATCTGCTATATCTCATTATGTCTGATGAAACTTTATATATACTTGCATGAAGTATTTAGTAGAAAAATAAGCCAGCTATACAACATAGCTGTCAAAATTTACCTCATAGTTGCATTGAAGGTAAAATATGTCAAAGATTTTACAAACTTATCGTTATCTGTCTATTCAACATGTTTATCTTTAAACGAATGTAATAATTCATAATTATCGGAATACGCTAAGGGGGTGAAATTCAACACAGCCAATTTTGGTGTTGAATGCACCAATTAAACGATGGATATTTCAAATGTTTTTCAATGCTATTTTAGCTTTTATACGTGTAGTCTTATATCTCATTATATACTGTACTTGGATGCATTCCTAAATCACTGTAATAGCCATAGAACAGCTTATATTGTCACAGCACACAAGACATTTTTGTGCAAATTTTGCAAACGAAATAATGAAAAATCAGGATTTGAATACAATAATCTGCTCAATGGTGAATAATTCTATTGTTTTTGCCTTTTTTTTTTTTTTTTTTTTTTTTTTTTTCTCCAAATTTTTGCAGCTTAAGTATTGAAACATTGAACATTATCGGTTTATGGAAACCTTCAGATTATCATAATCTACTGACATATTTGTGTATATTACTATGAAATCCTTGAATTATAATTTTTTATTCAATATATTCTAGATTGTTAAGTTTATCAGTTATCTTCGTGGGTCATAACTAGATAAATGATTCAATTTTTATCATAAACGGCTAGTACTGATTTTAATAATTTGTATTAATAATATAAAACATCGCATCTGCCAAAATATTATCTTATTGCCTTTCTTATCGAGAATATTCCACGTGCAATTATTACGATATATGCATTGTTGCCAAGAGGTTGAAAACTAACGTTGAATTATTGAGTTTTATTTCCTGTTTTTAATAATTCTTCGAGGTTAGTATTTTGTTTTTATCCAGGATTTCGATAATTGTACAGATAACATTTAAATAAATTGAAATTACATTTACTAGACATTATGATTAGCCACCACTGTAGATCCATCAAATTAAACATGTCAGCGATATGTTATGATTTGAAATTATTGAAACTTGATATCTATAGCGATGCATCATTTGTCTGTCTTTAACAGTATGATAACTTACAGTATCAAACACTGCATTTGAGCAAGGTGTACGAATATTTTTCTAATTTTCTGAACATGTCATTATAGATTAAAGCAGAATAAAACTTAAAACGACATGTTATTATCATGGTTGGGCGTGCGAGTATTTTAAATAGCACTGTCGAGACATACAGTATCTTTCAACAACCTTTACTGACAAGTTCGATCATCATCTCAACTCATACAGTCGTGTTATTCCAAATATGTTGTACCTGTAGACCTGTTTGGATTAACCAATTTAAAATTTTCAAAAAAAGCTGTTGTTTTGAAAATATAACTTATTTGTATGTGGTGGATACTTTTTTATGCCAATGATAGTTTTAAATGACACTGCATGCCATGTACATGCATATGCTAACAAGTTCTTGGAAGACATTGCATGTTATTTTTTCTTTCTTCTATTTTTCAGTCGTAAATGCCATAAATTGTTAATATTACTGCTTTATTGCTATTTTCAATAAGTCATGTCCGGATTATGATATAAAAACTTGGAAACAGCTGTGTTATGCTCAAAGATACAAGTGGCGTGACATATTTTGCATAGTGTATGCTTGACTTTGGCACAGAGAATGGAGCATTATTTTATTGTTTAACTTTCATTTTACGAGATGGCAGCAGGGTGCTGACATTTATAAATGCAGCTATAAGCTCAAAGTGCAGATTATATTAACTAAACATAAAGCTCAAAGTTCAACTTATGTGTTGGGAGGAAAAAAGTGTTAATTGAAAGATTATTCCTTTTAAATTTCATACAAATATGCCACGTATAAGCACTCCAAAATGTTTATGAATCAAAGGCATTGTTAGCCCTTGCCCTCATTTTTCGTTTGAGATTCTAAGAATTTATTGTCACTTGTACTGCTGCCAAAGAAAACTAACCTTTAAAATCCTGTTTATGAAAATCTTAAATTTATATTTCAGCTTGGCTAAAAGGATTAAAATATTTATATCGCATTTATCTCCAATGAATAAAAAATTTTTTTTTTTATGTTGGCGATAAGAAATCGGATAGCTCCAGCATGTGCATGTATGGTTTTTATCACAAAAAAAAACATATCGCTTGACATTTTTTATTCGCACTTTGTTTCATTATCTTAGAAAATGTATCAATAATTTAAGCCATACATGTAAAAGCTGCTTCTCGTTTAATTGGGGAAAATAGCAGTCTCCATTTTGCTAGCATTTTATTTTTATGCATATAATATGCTGTTTATATATTTTTACAATATTGAAAATAATATCATTCTCAATTTCTAAGGCTGAAACATTGTGTTTTTTACTGCAAACCGGTGCAATTATTCCACCATAAAATGTTTATGGTATAAATGTGAATTTAGGCATGCTTTGTGGGCGTGATTTTTCCATATTCATGCTGACTCGTTGAAATTTCGTAGGTAAGTTTACGTTGCTAGACATTTTATCATTTCTATAAGAGTCTGTTTCGAGCACAAATTTAAAAATTCATGTTATGCCATTAAAAACGCCACGCTTAGATCCGCACTAAACATGACTTTTTTAAGCTTGGATATCCCATTCCGGAATTGTATGCTAACCTCTTGGCATTTACAATGTGTACTGCCACTGCAATTAGTTAATTGCTCTTTTCTCTTTCCTCCCAGGTCTTGGAATTGCCGAAATGAAGTGACCTCACTAAGCTTCCTGGTGAGTACACGTGCATATTTATATTTAATAATTTTTAATAATGGAGTGCATCGCTTCCAGCACCCTTGTTAGTAACCTTCCTATAAATCACAAATGGTGCAAAAAGCAGTACAACGCGTATCTTGATAAGCAGCTGAGTGCTAATGTAGAGAAACTTGGTGAGATCAGCTTAGTCCATGGCAGTGCCATCACTCATTTGGTCGCCATGGCTCGATTCTTAAGTCAGCCATCTCCAGACTGAAAACCATGTATACAGGAGGTAGACAAAATAACGTGAACACTTGTATCAGAGCGTGTCTTAATATGGTCGAATAGCCTCTATCGGAATTTTCTACCATTCTCCCATTTTCCACGACTACTATATCATTCGAATGGTTTTTATCCACTTCGCCGATAGCCTATTTTCTAACCAAGCCTAACCATCGATTGTCGGCGAAGTGGGACTAAACTTTTGGAACACGTCTACTAATGCACTGACACGAGCTATTACAGTGTATATAATGAAATAGAAAAAGAACAATCATTGATGCCAACTGACATATTTTATCCCAAAATGTCTTAATTTCTATTTTATTTTGTCTCCAATCTCTGAACATTTGCACAGTAGCGTCATTTCTGTTGTAATTTAGTTATTTGAGATTATTAGAACCTATTGCTTTGTAATAAACATAAACAATGGATTCTAAATGCGATTCCGCTATTTCGGAAATTCCACAAATCGTCTGGTATGTATATGTATATATATGGAGCTTAAAGAGTGCTGAAAGATCTCCTTTGTAACCGGTATTAAGTTTGTTTTCATAAGTGCTTTTGACATTTCCACTGCATTTCTTATGTTTTTATCTTATCCGCATTTGCCGCTTATATCCGTCTTTGTATTTTCTGGGTAAATATGTTGACTCAAGAGAGGAATTAATGGTATTGTGAATCGAGTCGTATCAAAGTACGGGATCTACATCATTTCCATGAATTTAATAAAAGGCAGGGTTGGCGCATATAAGCGCCGTATACGCCAATTTGAACGATTTACTAAAAAATTTCATGCTTTGAGTAACTTGGCATTATGGGTGGCAGTAAGGCAGCCATGACCGAAAGTCATGCAATAGCATCCAACATCCTGATTTTTATACCTTTTTGTGCAAATTGGGCAGTTTTTCCGGTCACTTGCTTATAGCTTACCAAATAATGCTTATATCGTTCAAAGAGCGTATAATCGGGGGAGGAATTTTTATCAAATTCGCCATTTTCATGCTTAGTCGATTGTGTTTTTGTAGCGTGCGTTTAGGCATGATTTAGGCGTGCCAGTCGTGTGCTAACACTCCCATATAAACTAACGGAGGTATTCCGCATAGAAATGTGACTCGTGCCTTTAATGCAATTCTTTATTTTTCATCAGTATTCCACGTAAAACATATCTCAAAATAAAAGATTTCGAAATCTCTAGTGTTTAACGAGTTATAACCTCTCCACATCGAATGTGCTAAAAGCTGAGTGGCACATCATACGTAATTCGCAAATTAATCAATTCCTTTTCGCATTTGCGGATGGGTAGTCCCCAGGGTTGGTTTTATTAATTACTAGAGGGAAACAAAAGAACTGATGCTTTATGAGAAGATTAAAAAAGTGAGAATGGTGCATGCACCTTATTTTTGGTGAGGTGTGGCACTTGATGCCTGCTTTTCGTTCCCAATAAAAAAAACTCGTTATCTCTTATCGTTCCATTCAGAATAGAATTTAGCACTCCTAAATCGTTTCTTAATGAATGCCCTGAACTAACTTTCTAAATTTGGACGAGTTTTTATGTCGTTATATAAGACGCTAGAGGATCGTTATGGGATCCTCGACTGCTAAATTTAGGAATAGGTTTGCTTATCCTCGAGTCTAAAATTTCGCTTTCGTATCAATAGATGGCGGTCAGTGATAACCTAAGTTTTCCCACTTGGAGTATATTTTTACTCGAATTTTTCTTGGCAAAGTTTATTATAGAGCTGTTAAGCACTTGAGTAATTTTGGTAATTTGGAAACTGCATAAAGTCAACAAACAATCATTTTTTATAGAGCGTTAATCCCTGTAAAATATTTAATTTTGAAAAATTGTTAATCTCTAGATCAGTTTCTAAGATTTCCTAGCATCTTTGCATCATTAGGTTTTTAAATCTTAGTGTTTGGTTGCATCTTAATAGTTAACTTTAAGACAAGAGTAAGATGCTGTCATGTAACAAGCTATGTATATAAGAAAATATGGCTAAGTCATGCATAAGTGTTAATAATTAACTCCTGGACAGCTTTTGTAGAAGTTTGTATAGTAGTTAATAGATTTCTATATTATTACGCTGTATATAATATCACATCGATTCAATATTTTTAGGGGAAATTGTAATATTTGAATCGTTGTTCCATCCGTTGTTGGCATCTTTTATCAACTTAATACTTCATAAAAGATCAAACAACATTTTTTGATTGTATTTATTTTTTTACGAACACGGCATTGCATTTTATTGCATGTAAATCAAGGTTTTCCCAGTAGAGGAGGGCACGGTGAATAAAATAGGTAGATTTTATCATATTTGACACTTGGTTTTATGCCTCCGTGGATTTTATTCGGTCACGGTTGTAAAAAGAACCCTTTACAAATGCAAATTAAAAGCAACCACTATATAAAGTTGTTCCACCATGTTTGAAACGGTAGTATGGTAGTGATTTAAGTGGCGGTAATGGTACTGGTAACGAGTAACTTATGGTCAAATCCCAAGTCCAAACAGTTGAATCTGTAAGTTTTGATACTTAAAGTTTCAAACAGAAAATTACTATGTAAAAACGTTCCATTAAGTTTTCCTGTTAAACTAGAATTCTTTTAATTTGAATATTAATTAGATGTTGCTAATTTTAAAAAAAAATTATGCAAGATGAGTTATCTATTTGGAAAATCCATTTCCTCAATTACGTATTCGTAACTAGTCTAATTGAAAATATTACTCATTAGATAGCGTTGAAATATCGAGATTTTTATCACAATTTCAGATTTATTCCAATTGAATAATAATTCCACGAAGTAGAACTTGGATCTAACAATCGAAGCACGTTTAATGGATAATAGATTATTTAATAGCTTTTTTGGGGAAAAAAACATATTTTTGTACTCTTATTCGTTATATTGAGTGTATTCATAACTTTAAAATAATTTATCTTAATGACTTGACAAAACCGATTCAATTTTTCTCTTATCTTTAATATTTTCGGAAGTATCGAATATCTAATACTCATGTACTGAATTAACAAAGGTCACCTTTTTGCAAAATACCCATTTTATCAAAATTCAACTTAAAATAAACTTGCAAATGTCAGATATCGAATCCATATTATCATTTTTTAGGCAAAGCTGCTATATTAATCTATAAAAACATGAAAATATGTTCTTTATCAAATAGAGAGATGCAGTTTTATCTCGTTAAGTATCATATGTGTATATCGAATGGTACGAGCTCATATATGGTACACGATTGTGAAATGAAAATGTCTGCTTTCAAGTATGTACATGCTGATTGACGATATATTTGATCTCAAAGGTTCAGTTTCTGTGTACGTTTATACAGAATGTACGATGGTAGCTTAACTCCTTATATTTAAACTTCAGTTAAGTTATGTGATTTTCTTGTGTATAAAACGAATGCGTTTTTTGTTTCTCAAAAAATACTTTTTTGTCATTGTGAAAACTGGTTTGAAAACTTACCCAACCTATCAGAATTTAATTTCATAGAATGATATTTAATTTTCAATCCTTGATATTAAAAAATAAAACTTACGTGAGTGGCATTCAATTTCTTCTGAAAAACTTGAAACTTTCTTTTATTGAATTGTGTTCACCTTCGTTTTTCTTATTTTACGTACTTACAAGGCCTTCAACAATATAACAACCTCGAAAATTACTTGAGCTTATTTTTGAAATGAGATGATATATTCTTAGTTTTATGAATATATCTGTTTCATTTACTAGTATTGTATGTTATGTGTTGATACGCTGCAGTATTTATCGATTATGGGTTGCCTCAAATCTTTCCTGGAAATGTCAAAAACTAATATATTAGGAAAATATTCCATATTTGCTTTGCTATGCAACCATGTCAAACATTTTTATATTAATAAAATGACCTATTTTATTAATCTGAACGTTATAAATTTAAACAATACAGACTTATTTCAAATTTTCAAATGGCAACTGATTAAATTCTGGTGAATATTTATTTAGAATCTAGATTATAAAAGATTGTGATATATACGAATATAGCATTGATATTTTTCCCTGAAAATATATTTTTCATCGCTCATTATGGTTTCCTTTTCCATATTTATTGGCGGCTTGCATCCTGTACGCTGTATACATTTTATATCAGTATACATATGTATAAAGATATTTAAATGATCGAAATTGCGTGACATTAACCTTTTTTATTTGAATATAATAGATTTTAGCCGGTCATAAATTTGATTTTAAATTAAATTCAGGCTTAAGTTGCCTAGTGTTTGCCTTAAATAGGATTTATAAACGTATTCAGGAATTTGTGATTTGTGGCTCAGGTTAAAGAACGTTAGGATGGCAGCCATTTAGTAATAACTTATTAGTATTTTCGCTTAGCATATATTAACAAATGTTGCTTAAATACATACAGGATTCAAAGTTAAGAGTTTTAATTGGCGTTTCTGTGGTTAATTTTTAATTAAATATCTTTGAAGACAGGTACTTTGGTTTTTCAATGGAATCCTATTTGAGAGTTGAATGACTTATCGTTAGTTATCGACTGATGTTCTTCTTCAGAATAGCAATTAAATTAACAGAAACCGACCTTAGTGACCCGGTATTCGTTAACCTGGCCAAATTTTGACGTGTTCAACGTGTTTATGTAATTTGTTTGATTCTAAAGCACGTCTGAGAATTTCAAAACACTGTTTTGATCTAGTATCTTGACACATTGTCGATTTACACATTTAAATCGACAATGTGACAAGATAGATCAAAACAGATTATGGCTCGTAAGTACTACACGAATCTATATTATTTCCAACAGAATTTGTAGTCATGCCTGACGTTGGTCAACTGAAAATTGCCCAAACGTGTAATTTGAAATTTATTTCCTCAATTTTAGCTGGTAATCGCCTTATAATAAACAATAATGAACATGACTTTTTTAAATAAAAAATCTAACAATAAAAATTGAATGCGGGGTGGAAATGCCAGTGCAATTACTTCTCGCAATAATGTTTTATGTGAATTTTTTGTTAGTAGGCAGCGAACATTTTTATGAATTGCCAATAGCTATGCACTTTGGGCCTATTTATAATCGGTATTATTTTACATTTTTTTATATATGGTATGGGAGTTGATAATTGTTGTTTCGTAAATATGAAATCGTGTAAAATAAGGTGATTTTTTTTCGATTATGGAGCTAATAAATGGTGTAAGAATATAAAATGCCAAGTTCTGACATCTGGTTAGCCGTAGGGCTTAAATCAAGGTGGATTTCACTATTGTTTTCGCATTAATAAAAAACACAAGCCGAACAATCACATGCAAAGGTTTTCAAATTTTGTTGCTGTTCGGAATTTTTTTTTACAATGCAATTATGTGTATCTTTTGTGGTGCTCTAAAATTATACTGGAAGAAACATAATTCTGCAAATCAACTACATTCAAGGGTTATATCTATCATTTTTACAATGTTACCTATAATTGAGCTTCTTGACGTTTTGGTTTTTTATTATTTATATTGAAGAAATTTTCCCATAGCGTGATTCAGATAATTTAGTGATGTGCATGCAACTAGTTCATGTATTTTAAATCCCTATTAGGTAGCATAAGCTGTTTTTCTGTGGTGTTATAATTATGAACTGTATACATGCTTCTCAAGAAACTCGAATATGAATATAACAATTTTCTAGATTAACGTTTGTTTAATTTGAAATTGTTTGTAATTAATATTGTAACATTAATTACTTTTATATCTATTAATGCTCTATTCGAAAAAATGTTAATTAACATTTTGAAATTTATAACTAGTTGCGTAGATAAAAATTCAATTTAATCTACGATTAATGCTGTCATATTTAGAAGCAATGTAAGACTGATTTGTAATGGCACAACATTATGCAATGTTTTCTTTATCCTACTTAAGTAAACTCTTTTAAAACTAATTGTATTGTATACTTTAAAAAAACAAAAACAAAAAAACTGAATTAATATGCCACTTTTAAGAATCAAGCTGCTAGAAATTGATATTCTCAGAATTTTAGCAAAAATAATTATAAAACGTGCAGCATGAGGTATAATTACATAACTTTGATGGAAAGCCATGCAATTATGACGAATTGACGATAACTATAGTGTTGATTTATGCGACTCAAATTTGATATTTTTTTATGTAGGTATGGAGATTCAGATACAGTATTCGCACAAGGTCAGGTGAATTTTGACGTCAGTAAGTTATATAGATTTTTATTTGGAATCTAATAACTATAGATTTGTTATGGATAAAATTCTGAGGAAAAACTGGATGGCCGTCAAATTAACGTCAAAATTCTTATTTTAGAACGTGTTTATGGTTAAAGGTGATGAAATCATCATGGCAAATCAGTATTTGTATAGGAAAATTAAATCGCATCTCAATTATAATGTGTTTCTAACAAGCACTATTAATTACATTATTGAAATGATGACAACTCTTAGATATATAGGATTCTTCGTGTACACACGCATTATTTCAACATAGCGATTTACATTAACATGCAATTGCTCAATGGGTCATAAATAAAGGCAATGAATTGACAGGTTTTGGTGAAATCTTAACAAAAACTTTGTTAAAATCTTTCAAATTTTGGCATCAGTCCAAAAATATACAATCTACTTGTACGTTTTAAACAATATAGTATTCTAAGTTTGATCAATTGATGTTATATTAGAAACAGTAAATAATTTGGGTGGGAATCAGTGGCATAACTACAATTTTTACGCCCATAAGTAAAATGCATTTTGGGGCCCACTCCCATCTTATATCGAAAGCTAAAAGATGTATAGTCCTAAGTCAAAAAACAAATATGGACCCGGACCTATGGTCCCTCCTGCTTGAGTTGGAATACTGCAATCATATGACATGCAATATCATTTCAAAATATACATTATATCAAAATTTAAGCATGTCAGATAACTTATGTCTACTACATGTATCATTGATGAAATCATGTCTGGAGCAGCATTTCCAAGTTTAAATCTCATGATTTTAACACGATGCCATGGTTTTTATTCATATAAGCTTCTTCTGGATAGCTAGTGATTTCATATCCAAAAAGAAGACACCGCATTAACTTACCATTTTTTTATGTTTTCATTTCAGAGGGTAAAATGGTACATTTAAGCACACAACGCTTTGTATTCGATGACGTGCAAACTACCCAAAAGCGCATGCGATGTTATAATATCACGAAAAGTAAACTTTTTTCCAGTCACCTTTTAGGAAACAGAATAAGGGGGAATTGTGTCCATGCACTCGAGATTTTGAGAATGGAGTAAAGGGGGGCGGTGTGCTGCCAATCCATTTTGAAAATTGAAAAGGCAGGGATAAAAATCACAAAAGTGCAAAGCGAAAATACCGCCGTATACCATGCCAAAAAGAAAAAAAAAAGAGAAGTAGAGATCATGACGAGGCACGTTTTTCTTATATTATGTTACTTAGAAAGCTAAGTCATTTAATTTTACATACACACAAGCACTTTCAAGTTCAACCATCTCCTATATACACCTTTTTACCCCGGGATTTTTTTTTTCTTTCCACCTTTTTTATTGTTGCTGTTAAGTATTTTCTTATACATTCGCTGTCGTTTCGATTACTTTCTTTTCGGGAAGGCCGGTGTCACGTCTCATCCCCAAACAACACCGGGTTTTTTTTCGGCACAGGATCCCTAATCATGAATGTGGTCTTCACTCCTTACATTAAGTAAATTTAGATATCACTTGTCACTGTGATGAGCCATGGGTGGATACAATGGCGCACAAGCGGAGGGAAACGATGCTACGTACGGGAGCTAGCAGCTCCCCCTGGCCGAGCGTCGAAACTTGAAAAACTGCATTAAAACAGGTGGATTTTTAGGGACTTGAAAAATAAACACGAGGCCAACGAATCCTTTCAACAAGTGGACTTAATTACGCGTACAACCCAGCGATTTTATATTATTGATATATCTCTTGTTGGTCTGAAAAATGTGGATCTGGCTGGGACTCAGGTTTTTCGACTTGAAGGATTGGACAAGAGGGGAGGACCCACTTTGCAGTGATGGACACTCATTGAATTTAGCGTTGCTGAGCGCTAATGGAGCTTGGCCAAAACAAGATAGTGTTAGCCCTATTATGAAGCATAAGACGATAAATGGGCTGAATTGTTACCAAAAATCTCTGCTGTTGGATTGCTAGGTGTGTCAGTGCAAAATACCTGCGGCTATGCAAAGATAACCAATCCCATATTACCTAAGTGTGAAACTGAATCTGGGTACTGCAGCTCTGGGTTTAAATTATTGTAAACAGGGCAAACCATGGTCAAACTACATGATTTTACTTTGGTGATCGAATGGTAACCATGGCGACAATTACCGGAAATAGTGTTAGACATGTGATGTCCCGTTGGAAGAAATCCAACAGAAGTATTTGAGTAACTTATCCCGGTTCAGTACGCCGGATCTACGTCACAACAGCGCGGAAACTTGAGCGCGCGACAAAATAGCGCGGACACTTCAGCGCCACGACATATAAGCGCTGCGACATATTAGCGCGACGGCACTTTAGCGCCGCAAACTGTAACTTGTTAGAAAAATATATCTAAAAGCATATTAAGCTATAAAAAAACACCCTATTATAACGAACGAACTAATGAATGAGATGAAGGTGCATCAAGGTACTAACCTAACCTAACCTAACCAAACCCGTTTTGTTGCT
>JAQGAE010002549.1:0-17382 GCA_034696685.1 Julus scandinavius | reverse complement strand
CAGTATGATGGATCCGATCTGACATTGTATACATAGCCTCTGTAAATTGAGGCCCGATAACTTCATAGTACCAAAAAAAACAACTCATGTATTGAAAATAAGCATACATGCATTCTGCAAATATATTTCACAGCATGAATATCAAGAATAATATCAACCTAATAATAAAATTTTTCTATCTTGTTAACTTGCATTTAAATTAACTAACACATTCAGTAACTATTTAGCAAACAATTGCACAGTGCATTTTATGATTCTAGTTTCATTCTATTGTACACAAAGTCTGTTGTAGTTAAATTGTAATGTACAGCAGTTGAAATGCAATTACACTGGGAATTCCTTTCAGAGACGATTAAATACTAGTTAACTTTGTTATTCAAGCCCTAGAAAGCATGCATTCATCTACGAAAAGCCAACATGACGCGAGAAAGATTGTCAAACTGGGATCTGTATGAATTTGGGACAACATTTTCCTGTCTCCCTCCAAAAGTTGACGAAGCTAAGAAACACTCAAGACTCAGACAGTTCACTTCACGGCCCTCTTATAAATTTTCAGCTTTTACATTTCCAGAGACAATTAGAAGGGTGCAATGTGCATAGCAGTGCGTTTTATTTAGCATGTTCACGAACTGTGCAATTAGAGAAGTGGCTAAGTCATTTTCAAGTATGTGTGTCATCATTTGAAAAAGGAAAGGCATTAAGTGCAAGCAGTATTAAAGTGGCTCATTTTTGTTATCCAGCTAATGATTAAGCTTGAAAAGACACTTTAAATGTGCTGCGGGCTAACGGAGAAAGGCTTAGACCCGGAGCTTATCAGCTTAGGGTTGACATCATACTCACGTACATTTCTATGCCATAGTTAACACATCTGCACTCGACAAATAAAACACAAACAAAAACTACAGAAAACACGCCATACCTATATCCTTCATTTATTCAATTAAAATGTATTGGCAAAAATTATTATCATCACCTAGTTTGATTTCAAACATGCACATTTCAAGTACCAAATATTCTGTCCAACTTTTGCAAAAAACATTCACTGTCGTAAAGATATCAACAACACTTGCACACGTATGTCATTAATGAAAATTCATGCCACCATCTAGGAAAATTATTCTTCCCAGCAGGCCCACTCCTGTAACTTAATTAGAAAACCAGGAAATATTTGGAAACAAAAGTCTAACCAGGACTTTGCTAGGCCAATGAGAGAACGTTCTGCTCAACTGAACATATTAATCCACGTTTGACTTTTAAAAACAAAGTTGACATTAAAAAAAAGGGGGGTGAAGCTATTTTAGGGAAGACAACGAGGCTATGGCATTTTCATACCCATGGTCATGGTAATTAATGCTAATTTCTGAGAATTAGTTATACTACACTTTTGCAATTTTTAAATCTATTATTACTTACTACCACTGTCAGAAGACACATAGGCAAACACGCATGACACCGACGCTATAAGTGATTGCCAACTTTCGAAAAATAGGTTTCAGCGCCAAAGTGGATTTCAAAAAATTAATTAACACGGCTTTAATACAGGATATACATTTCACTGCAGAGACTGTAAAAGACCACTAAGCCGAAAATGGTAAACATACTCTACAGAAAGAAAGCCATGTACTTTGCGAATTAAAATCACCAGAGATTAGCCACTTTCGAGGTATACGAATGCAACGAAACCGCTGACAAAATTCAAAGAAGATCGTTCTTTCTTCGTTTGGGAGAGATAAAAAGCAGAATTAGCATTTCAGTACATCAGTTTAGCAACAACTGCCACGCACGCGAGTCTTGGGGGGGTTTTAGCAAAAGGAATGCAATGATAATGCCCATTACAATAACAATAAAGAGGTCAAAAGCGTCGCATCGCGAAACTACCCTCTGCCAAATGCAGTGGAGTAAAAGGATTTTCGACCTAACAACATCTATAATTACGTCTGAAAATACGCCTAATTAGAAGGATGTCCCGTGGGTGAACCCCTAAATCCTGTACAACGACAATGGCTTAGATAATGAGTTTTAACGCACAGGCACTACATTATACCAACTATATTTAGTAGATTACAAGGCGAAGAAGTTTTACGTTAATGGCCATCGTTGTTCAGAAAGAGAAGAAGAAAAAAAAAGACTACAAATGTAACAAGTTGAGCTAAGTAGACCATTTGCATCGATTGACTGTCAAAACCCTGAAAATCATGCAACTCCATGTCCAAAATGCTCTTCCCACATTGAAGTAACACTTAAAACTGAAGCTGACTATAAAACTGATATTACTATAAAGCGAAAAATTAATTGCAATTAGATGACAATTAAAGTAATGACTGAATCAATTGAAAATCCAACCTCAGGTTTTATACCAAATTTTGGAGCAATAGCTTACAATATCCAATACGATTCCAAGCATATGCTAAAAAAAAAACTTTTCTTCAAATAGATGTTGAATATCTAATTATGTGAAACTGACGTACGTCTTTAATAACTTCTTCAGTCTGACTTTTTTGAAGTGCATAGGCCTATACGAGTGAAATTAACATATTCATCAGTGAGAGAATTAGCATTAGTTTCAGCTCAAATTCAATTTGGTTTTAACAATGTTTGTTTTTCTTGTAATTCGGTTTTTGAATCTAAGAAGATAATCTCGCGATTAATGTTTTCCTAGATGTCACTTCTCACGATGTTTCTCATTAGCAGCTTATGTGTTATTATGAACCGTACATAAGCCAGGGAATAGAAGGCAAATCCTCTGGGCTGCCAACATACCTTCCAACATTGCACTTGCGACCATGGTTTAGAAACTTGTAAGAACAAAACGCAAAAGGAGGAGAAAATCGATAAACATGGCTGCCAGTGACAAATTGTTGGTTCATTTTGTCACCTACAAATGTGCGAATGTAAGTTATGATATTGTTTAGTGCTCTCCATTGATCTAAGATAAATTAATAAGGATAATGAAGGAAAATCTTCGGTGAATATTAACATATTAACACCATATTTTCATATAAAAAAAAACGTTTCAAATATGGGTGTTTTAAGGTGTATTATCAAAACTTTTCACATTTTGCTTGTGTTCTAAAGAGTATGAATGTTAATCTTCAAAAATTATATTTTCATAAAAACACATGGATCTTTAAACATCAAAACGTTAAATTCAGCACTTAGTTCTGAAAAGTATGAAATTTAGTCTTAAAAAACTAGATTTTCATAAAAGCACTCGTTGTTTGCTTCAAAACATCAAAACTTTAAATTCAGCACTTAGTTCTGAAAAGTATGAAATTTATTCTTAAAAAACTAGATTTTAATAAAAGCACATGTTGTTTGCTTCAAATATGGTTTATTAATATCACAATTTTGCATCGAGCACCGAGTTCTGAAGAGTATGAAATTTAAATCTTCAAAAACAAGATTTTCATAAAAGCACATGTTGTTTGCTTTCCAATATGGCTGTTTTATATATAGGGTCTATTGTCACAATTTTTCAATCGGCCCTATAAGTTCTGAAGAGTTCCTTGAAGAGTTCCTTGAATGGTGGAAGAAGTATTTCCTTAGTTTCTTTTTTTTTAGAAAAGAGTCAAACTTTCCAAGAAAGACGAGAAGAAATGTTTCATAAAGTGACTTTATGGAATCATTTGATATCCAAATTTCCCAGAACTAAAACCATATCGGTTAAACTTCACGACATGGGATCTCCCAGTGGAAGCATCAGGCGCGTTTGCATGGGCATGCAAAACCGTTACTAAAATGCCTGACCGCTCATAAATATAATATCTGCACACCCGAGTCAGCTTTTGCAGCGGTTGCATTATTACGTATTCCGTTAAAGTCCTGCATCTTTTTTTTTTTTTTTATCGGGCAAAGCTTAATAAAGGTGACTTGAAAGGGCGGAAACTGATATGGAGTGATGCATTTGCAGCCTCCCATCAACTTCCTCTTTTCGGCCGTTTTATTTTTGCTCTTTTCTCTCCTTGTTCATCTTGCAGAGGCAGCATTTCTTCGCCTATCGATTTGCTTTCCTTTTCATCCAGAAATGGGCATCGGAGACGTGATTATGAAAAGCCGAAACGCCATTGCTTAGGGCCCGCGAGAACAACTATCGACGCAGAACGACAACAATGGGCAAGCCGAACGTGCTCGGACAAACAAGTGGGACATTACATTGAAAATATTATTTTTATGGATGCCCAACTTATTTGTTGCATCCGATTGCAAATAACTGAATGTCAATGGCAAGAAAGCTTCAACATGCACCTACAATGTAATTAGAAATGGAGTTAAGGCCATGGGCGTTCCAAAATGGATCTTTTATGACAATAAAGTGACTAAACAAATCATTGACCATGATAACGAGTGCTCCGATTTTAACTGAAAAATAAAACTTCGTACACTAAAAGCGTTTCCAATTGTTGACGCCCAAGAACACTGTTGTTTGCTGCCAATGGCGTTTTGGATCAATTCCAAAGGCAGTTACGTAACATTTGACTTTTAAGATAATTGCTCCGGGTACAGCCTACAGTAAGTATAACACGACACTTGTTCGGCTAATTGATAGTGTTGGATATGCGATCGAAACCCAGTGAGTGGATGGAGAAAGGGATGCACAAATTCAATGCCAAAAGAAAAATTATAGGCGCTTGTAATTTATATAAGGGACCCACCAACGTGGTTACAAACTGCTCGGTGACAGGGGGTATCTATGAGTTGTTAGCCGATAAGCAATGAAATAGGATGACTTTTATTTAATGATGGGGAATTTCATCCGGGAAAGGCAAAGAAGTCATGAAAAGCGAAGAGATTCGTGAGTTTGAGCTTTATTGTGTTCAACTCCATTTGTATGAAAGTAGTGCGCTCGGTGCACGAGTAATGGTCAAACTTCTTTATGTTCCTCTTACAGAGATTACTTGGTAATTCATGGCCAGATTTTCAACCAACTCTCTATTTAATTTGAAGCACGTACGTAGGAGAGGGAGATCCGATGCCACCGCACAAATCTACATAAAGCACCGCATGCGTACAGACTATGCAATGTTTGCCATTCTCCTTAGCCCGCCACTTTGTCCACATTACCATTATGCCCATCCAACAAACTCCAGAAAACTAGGTCCTCGCTCGCATTTATCTGACAGCTTTGGCAGAATCCTCGTTTGGCCATTCACCAAATCTTCTGCATGTGGACATTCGTAACCTACAGGTTGTCCCCACAACACTTGTCGACATAATCATTTCCTGAAATCTTGCATTTGTTTTATCCAGCTATAGGATAAAACCATAACTTATTTTCAAAATCTACAACAATTCATTGCATTAAAACTAGAATTCAATAGCAAAGTGAAGACCATCTAAGCACACAATGGATGAAAGACAGTTGATGCAATAGAAAACTAACGAAATCACATGAAAATGTTTGAAGGAATGACAAGACGACGCTGTTTTGTCAGTTTTACGTCTTTGATAAATTGTGAATTTTCCGAGTCAGCTTATATTCTGTTGCGCATTTGGTGTATATGCAACAGATTATAACAAGCACGAAAATCACCAACGCCATAATTTTGCCACTCAGATTTCAGTCTTAAAACAAGAGAGCAGTATATAGTGGCCCCAATTTCTATAATGAACTGGAGGCCTCTGTTATTGAAATGGCGATTGGCACTAAACGAAAACCAACACGATTATCGGATGAACAATTCGGGAAAATTAATACTTCCAGGAAATGTGCTGAAAGCAAGTCGGACAAGAGGCGTATAGAAGGCATCATTAAGAGGAAAGAGCTATGTATACAAGGGCACTGCGCGGAATACAGAAGAGTCATGAGAACCAACAAAATTAGCTTTAATTCTTGACCATCCAATCCAATCCAATCCTTTTTGGATCGTTGTTTTCTTTCCTACTTTCGCCGTCCTCTTAATCGAAATCAGTATTTCTGGCTTTGGGGATTGTGTTATTTTTTTTTGGCCCTGTTATTTCCATTTGCTGATGTGGTCAGCACAAACTCGTGGCGTGATCAGTAAACTGATTCATCGAAATGACCAACTGACCAAGCAAATTGTGAGCGCCGCTACACGCTGCCCTCATATTACTCGGAGGCTCAACAGACGAAAGATGCCCAATTTAATTACGAGCCTCTGATCACGTGGCACAACCAATTTAATTTCTGCGGCTTTTTTTTCTCTTCAGCTTTGATACCTACTACTCCCAGTTAGCCTTCATTCCAAAATTTCTAATATTTGTGAAAAAGATGCTGACAAAACCAGTAACTTGTGAGAAATTTGTACTACCATAATGGATTTTTTTGTTAAAAGCAATTGCAGAAATACAAAATGATATTCCTGACTGTTGAAATGAAGTTGAACAAGTGGCCAGGGTTGGTTTTTGGCACGCTGAAACTTGTGAAATCCCATCTGAGTTGAAATGTTTTGAATCTAGAAATGGCAACGTTTGGATGCAGTCATAGAAATGCGTGAGGAGTCCTAGAAGTCTCAGTTCAAATAAAATGAATTACAAAAGTGACTTTTTTTTATTTTTAGCGTTCATCATCTCGCAAGTGCAGATTACTTTTTTGCCAGTCTCTCTTGGCCAGTAAATCAAGTCGACAGATCTTTTGACTGGGGCTAATATAAGCCTGCATACATACTCCAGCATGAAGTCAAACCTCATTTCTTGGGCACCCCTGACACGGTGGGCAAAGTTAACAATCAGAATGGAGAATAAGCTTCACACTGCAATGTAATAATATTGATAAACTGTTGAAGATATCTGTCGAATAAATGGTCTGTTTCGTCTACCTTTGCTTACATATCACCCTCACCCAACTCAATGATCGACTAAGTGCTTGTATATTTAACTAGTTTCTGCGAAACGTCAATAGATGAACGATAGTTATAATTGAATTTTAAACAAAATGAGAGAATCTCATCATGGGCTCGCGGTTTCTACACGAGTTTTAACGTCATTAAATAAGATTACTTCCCTTTTGTCCTGGGTATTCATTAGGCATGCATGCGCTTCATTGGGAAATTCAATTGGGTACCTCATCGTATCGAGCAAACAGGTTGCACATGTCCCTAATCGTGTAATCTGCTTTTATCCGTTTGTTTATTTCCAATTAAATGTTATTCTTATCAACGTCGTTGCAACAAATTGGAATTTCGTGCAAACCATCAATAGTGATAAATTTCTGGGAAAAATTAAATGGTTCTAAACATGATGAACCTTCTCAGTTTAAAGATTTGAAAAGCAAAACTTTACAGTCATGATAACAGCACTTCGTGAATTGCAAGGACGAAAATATGTCGTTAACTTCAATAATAGTTAACTTAATAAACTTCAGTAATGTGCCCTCTAACACACAAGCCTCAATATTTTTGAAAGAACTTCTGAAGTAACGATTCAGCCTTTCATGCTGTGGAACAAACTCACTAATTCCTACAAAATGCTTGTTCCTAAAACAAGTCATGCATTGCACTTGCAAGACTGCTGCTTTTTTTATTTCAAAACAATCAATAAAAAGTTCATGATTTTGCACACAAAAAAAAAAGAAGCAGCATGATGGCTAGACAGACCCTAAGTCAATTTTTCCAAATTCTCTCCAATGGCATTAAGCTATTTCCTGTATCACAGGCACCGCTTGTCTTCATCATCAATGGTCTTTGTCTTTCCAATGCCCATATAAGGAGGTTCCCCATCGAAAGGACACGTATTCATTTTGAAAAACTCAGCACATTACACGTCTGCACTCGCATTTGCAGGGGGGAGGAAATAAAAGTGTTGAAGAGGAAAAAGCCCGCTAATGTTCCGTTTGTTTCTAATTAGATTAGGATAGAGCGAGTATATAAGATGAAGAAGAATGCACGTATCTATATATATGGGCCCCCATCGTCTGCGATACACGGTGGGGGATGAAATTTATTCCTGTGTCAGCCACGCCAGTTAAAACTCTGCAAATGGGTTCACGGAAAATACAAAAGAATGCGCATTTTATAAATCAAGCAAGAGCATACTAAAAACACTGAAACGAGAATTAAGTCGTGAAATAGTAGCAAAAGCAGCCAACAGAAAGACTACATGTTGAATGCACTATAAAAGGGGTGAAACAAACTGCACAAACCCCTCCATCGTCTATCGTTTTCCTATTGATTAAAATACTTTTCCCCCATCACTGCTATTTTGATTAACGACATCAGGAAACTTTCGAGAACGTTATGAAAACAGATATAATTTGCTGCTACTTCAAAACCACTTTCACTTGCATGTACTACAATGTACCAAATTTTTAGTTGGGTAATGCCACTACACGAGTGTTTTTAACAAATTTTAAAGATTTTAAGTTCCATCGTCTTGTTATACAAAAGAATTTAGTTCTGCTCATTATGTTGCTGGTATATCCTGATATAACTTTATAAACTTTTGGAAAACTAAAAATGGGATCTTTAAAATAAAATGCTATAACAAAGATGTGCAGTAAATTTGCTAGCATTTGTAAACATATTTCAGGGATCCTTAATTTCCAATGACCGCTCGTGCAACTAATTGCCAAAATATTTGTCAAACAAGTCAGAAATGTGTCTATAATAATTATCAAAAGAGAAAATTTTAAATTCTTAAAACAGAAATTGTCCGCGGACAAAAAATCCCAGCATACACTGGACACCCTGTATGAGTAAGACATAACAGTACAACATCACAAAAAGACAAATAATAAATTAACATAATTTTAAGATGAAATAATATTCAAAGACAACCATTTTCATCAACTTATAAAGTGTAATATACTTTCAGAAAAACAAATGTTGTAGATTTCGCAAAAATGCCTCCGGAATTGTTAAAATTAACGACTAGATTTACGTAAGTCAAAGGTTCTGGTTTAATTAGCACATCTGTTTGACACAAAAGGTTCACTGGGAGGACACAGGCGTGCCTTTTTTTATTAAAATACATGAATGGGCAGGTTCCGTGTAATTGCACAACATGAACAGGGCAGGGAGGATACTAATAACATAGTTGCAACCTTGCTGTTTTTGCAACAGCAGAGGCCAGTTGTGTGCAGCTGGAAATAACACCAAATTGGTTGAAATTAGCGCCCGAGATTCCCGATTGGTTCCAACTTGTTAGCACGCGAAAACGAAGATTGGTGCATTGCCCAAAAGTTGAGTCCAACAGCAACAACAGATTGAGAGGTGCAAGCAGAGCACCCAGATTAATGTAAGATAATAGCAACATGTGCCATCGTCGTCATCATCATTTCATTCGCTAATGGTGTTTCCAAGGGTGAGGCACCACTTAATTATTAAAAATAATCGCCTTTAGGGGAAAAGAAACCTCGTTAATGATGAATTTCCCGACTGATGGAAATGCCGTGATTGACACTGTTATGCGTTCAGACGCTGTCTCACCTGCATTCCCAAATCCCCACTGTCGGCAGAGTGGGGGAGGGGGAATGAAAAGCGGGCAAAATGTTTAAAAATTGGACCGTTGGCACACCATTACTTTTTTTTTTTTAAATTGAAAAAGATAACACACAATCTTGTCTAGCCAAATCCACGAAACGCCAAAGTCGATTCATCAAGTGAGTGCCAAATTGAGCAGAATGGAGAGCTCTGCCAAATGTTCTCGCCATGTCCTGCCAGATCCATAAATGATAATTGCCTCTTTTTATGAATTTCCCCCAAATGCCACATTTTTGCACAATGGGCTGCATACATCAAAATGGTGGCTTGCAAAATCCCAGTGCCATCTATGATGCATGTTGTAAAACAGAAAAATTTATTGTACGCGACACTGGACCAAATTATGCGATTAGTACATTTTATGGCAATGGTGGCATTCATTTCGTTAAACAGTGATCCAATCTAGCAAACCACAACAGGTCCTTGTTGATGATCTTGTTATTATATTATTCTACTTCAAGGCTCCTTATGTCCTTCATCGATTACACCATTTTGTTACTTATTAACACATCGGACGTACAACAGGCTAGCAATATTTAAGCAGACAGCACATTTGACAGTATCTCCTAAAAATAAGCAGTTGTCAACGTTTCCTACATGGCCCAATATTCGGAGGTTTTCCTGCATTACGATTCCTCCACGTCTTTTGTGATGCTGATCCATTTTTTGGCGAAGCCGTCCGTCCGTCATTGTCATTTCCAAGTTTGAGTGAAATGTTAATTACAATAACAGCTCGAGAAATGAACTAACATTATCATTTAAATAGAAGGCAAAGTGGGAATAATCATTGTTAATTTCTCTTTATGTACGTACGAATTCTAGGCTTTTGCATGGCTTTTTTTTCTCTCCCTGTTTCCTATCTCCCAGCAATCCTTTATAAGAGTTGCTTATCTAAAGGGAGGGGCATTTCAATTTTTTTGCCAAAAAGCTGTGACGCATGACATGATTGTAGAAATAGATATTAAATTTGTATGAAGTCAGCATGTTACAGTCTGACGACAAACCCACATTTCTCAAACGGGCATCCATATAATAATGGTTTTTGGGGGAAGGGGCATAGGAGGAGGGTGACAACTCCCTTAACCCTCTTCACCTACACACAGCAAAACCTCACGGATGCTGAGCACTGGATACAAAGAATGCGTGCGAGAAACCTGCTGCGCATGCGCACAGCCAATTTAACTTCCCTGGGTTTCACTTTTTATACTGCGAATGACAAATCGATTGCCAGATTTCAATTAGTTGCTCGTCAAATAAGCCTATATACTGATTTTAAACCGACACAAAAAAGCAGCAACATGCGACATAGCCAGTGGTCACATTGGATAGTTACTTGCTATAGACCCTCCGTTCGTAACTTATCTAAAATGGAAAGCACTATGGAGAGAAATCCGATTGTTAGACATACTTTCTAAAGTTCAAAACCTGTTTTCCAATTGCTAAACTAATGTAGTTTCGAAATCTTATTCGAGTTTAACTTGTTTTAGGTCTTCAGCTCCAATGTATGTTTTATACAATATGCATATTAAATTAATCGTACTAAATGTCATCTTGTTCGGAAGTGCCCACGGACCCAACTATCACATCATCTGATTTATAACTATTAAAAGTGAAATTCAGTATTTTTTTTTTCAACCCGTTAGGTTTATCAGAAACGTTTTATATGACAGTTTTCTTTTTCAAAACTAAAATAAAACAAAAGACATGCACAGTGAAAAAGAGATGAGTGCAAAAAATCATCCCAACAGCTTGACGAGATTTTGACGTGCAGGGAATTTGACATGAGGCAAAACTTACGTTTTCTATATCGAGAGATATTCAGTTTGATATTAAAATTTGATTTCGGCACATCATCATCAGCGTACATTTTAAATGACATGTGTGAAACTGGGATTTGCATTTGATTTGTGCATACCACGGGTAGAGAAGCAGCAGCCCATAAATGACGTTAGGGATTCAAAGTAACGATTTTTTGTTTGCAATTTTGAGGTTAAATATTAAATGAAGAAAACGCAATCATAAATAAGTAATGGGTATTCATGAATCCTTTAATGGGATCATACTGACGTTTTATCAATTTTTCTTCAACATAAATTGCAATTGATTCTTTTTTTCATCAAGATAGATTTCATGACATTTCAACTCATTTTAGGCGTGAATTAAATACATTATCATGTCGCAATTTATTCTTGGTTTATAACGAATCATTTTTCTAAATTCATGCTAAATTAGTAACTTCAGTATAATGGTTATATAAGTTGTAAGATTGGTGAGGGGGTTCGGAATTTACCTACTTTCATCAACCCATTCCATACAAAAAAATTACTAAGGTAAAATTATCAATTTTTGGCCCCACTTTCAGCCCTTAAAGTCATTGGAAACAGTCCAATACGAACATCCGGATATTTTTTTAAAAAAACCTAGTTCTGAAAGATAAAGGCACATGTTCCACGCAATATAAATTTTAATTATAAGAAAAAAAATAAGATTTAATCATTTTTAATTGAATTTTTTTTCCTCAGCCAAACCATAGTTCGGCATATAATCATTATATTAACTCTACTAACTTTTTTTCTCTTAATTTAACACACGCAGGCCTATTTCATTTCCTAAGCCAGAGCACCATGGAGTGTGTGCACCATTAACGAAAAACGGAGATTAAGCAACTGTTTTAGATGCACCATTTTAATTCAGGAAGCAATGCCAATTAAAATAAGAGATATGAAACTCATTTTGTGTGTTGAGCAACACGTTTCTAATAATGCTGATGGCCTTTTCCCTATCCTGGAGTTAATATGTAGGAAAGACTCCAGTCTTGGGCACCCCAACAAAATGGGCAACTCTTAACTTAGTGCAGTTTTGACTTTCAATAAGGTGTGATTGAAAATGTTGTCAAACATTCAATAGAATACACATGAAACTATTCTTTGTTTCGTAGACCATCATTTAACTTTATACGTCTTGTTTCCTTAATACCTTCATATTACAATGTCTTTTGGGAACACTTGTTCAAATGTTTTTATTAAGTTTGGTCAGTTGCTTAACCCCTACTTTTCCAGTTACCCTACAGTAATCTTTATAATTGTAGTTTGCCCTATTTAGTCATACAAATCGTAATATCTTTGTCACGCACATCATCACCTCTGGCACCTATCATCCACTTCAGTGCCCAACAAAAAAGGTAATTCGGTAGCATAGGAAGAAATTCGGAAGTATAACAGACGCGTGTCATTAACATAGGTGGATCCTATGCAGGGGGTAAAACAGGGTGGGGGAAAAAACCTCCCAAAAAAAAGTGCTGACTGTGCACATCTAAGCACATGCGATGTGAATTATACTTTATGCAGATTACAGTTGGCGAATGTGATAATGATCAACCGATGGCAGTTCGCCTAACCTGTATCAAACCGAGCCTAATTACATTATCTGTTGTTACATGACTGCTCTTTTTCAACCAGTTTCTGTATTGTATTACTTTTTTTTTTGGTGCATAGCCTCCCTTCCTGCGTGGCTTTTGTCTGTTACGAAAAATCTATGAAATGATAGTGACAAAAATCCCCCTCCCGCTTCAATGTAATTAGAGATATCATCAAGTAAATTGCATGTTTCACGTACGTGGCCCGTACATGTAAATAAATTAAAAAGCGGAACGGCGAAAAAATAGCTCAGCCCACATTAGCAGTGAAATTGTGTTATATTAGGCCGTTCTGGAAATGTCAGCCTATCAACGTTGCTGCCACCACTTGACAGTGCCAACGCACTAATGTCTGCTGGTTTGGTCATCCGGCAAACTGGTGCACATTAGACAGACACAATGTGCGAAATATAGCCAGTAATGCAACTGGCATTGGGCACATTTGATAGCCTTTATGTCCTTTTCAACGCCAATATCCAGCTGTCCCTTCAAGGACTTGGCAGTGATCATAGTAATTGAGTGGCCATAACATTGAGCGAATAAAAAAAAAGATTCTATAATATTTTTTTCAAAGACAGGATCCCATATAGGGAAAAACTTAAGGACCTTCTTTAAATGACGTTATGGTTTTACTGACAGAAATTCAGGAGCTTGAAATGTGGCTTAAACCTTCTATACTGGTTGGAGTTATTGTAATTATTTTAATATTTTAAATTATTATTACAAATTTTACGTGAATTTTCGGACACTACAATTTGCAAAGTTTGCGCCGCACGCGTCTTTCAAACATCTGGATTGTACATAGTTAAATTAACGCAAATCTTTCGAGAATTCGGTCCCTAAATAATGGCTTGAAACTGCAAGGAACCCAGGCATCATATAATTATGCCTCTGTATAACAGCAGACACAATGGTAGGCATTAATTCGCAAATATGGGCCCTAAGGGAAAGGAGTGGGGTATTGGCCAAATTTATGCTAATGTTAGGTACAATGAGAATTACGTGGGGATGAGGGGGCCTAGACCACACAGGGGATAGGATGAAAAAGACGGGAGTGCACATGTGTGTAATTATTAAAGTGAGCCCAATATAATGTGAACCCAGCTGTGACATTTTTGCGCTTAATTTGTAATTTTACATTACAAATGTGCAACTAGAGCGCTAACAGTTGAAGTGTATAACCTAATCGTTGACTGTAATTTTGGGTTTCCCCTCGCTCGTCGTAAATCTTCACAAAAAGTTGAGGTAGAAAAGCTAAAATGCAAACCAAAACTTGGGGAAAAAAACAACACCCCACAACCTAATTCACAAAATTACATTCCAGATGGTTTATTGTTCGCAGTGCGTAACTTCGAATTCAATTCAGTTATTAAATCTGCAAGTTACTATCAAAAATTCAACAATTGTGTTTTCAAATGAATCATTCAAATACAAATTCGCCAACACTACAGATCAAAATAATTACAATTTTGTTGTAAAATCTGTTGTTGAACGAAAGTCATCAATTGATAAAAAATCTGAAACGTGTTCCGATAGGGTATCAAATTCCAAACAAAAGTGATGTATATATATTTTATAAAATTCATGAATGGGTGCCAATACGAAAGAAGAGACCTTTTTCATGAAATTGGAAATTTCCAGATTAAAGGGGAAGCAATTAGACCTACAAATCATAATGAAAAATAGCCGGGGAAAGTCGAGATAAAGAAACACATTCGTCAATAGAATCCAATTAAAGAAGAGACGGTCTTCAGTGTGGTGGAAACCTATTTTGAGTCGAAATCTGATTTATGTGGTGCAAACAAACACTAGAGGGTGAAATGAAAACTGATGCAGTGACCGCTGCTACGAGAATCACTGGGGAAATAATTTGTCAATTGATACTCAAAATACAAGCTCGTAAACCATCAGAGGCAAGTCGAAGAAAACTCGTGTTAAGAAAAAACCAATCTGGATTAAGATTTTTCAAAGAAAATTCAAAGAGGGTCGATCAAGAAGTTGACCAGCGTGAAAAAGTACCGAATTACGCTTTCAGCAATTGAGTTTGCTTAGAAACACTGCTTTCTCATCACATTTTTATTGCAACAACATGTACATTTGAATTACATGCGCGTGTTGCACTGTCAGTATACACGTAGGCAAACACTCATGACACGCATATTATAAGTGATTGCCTACTTTCGAGAATTTAAGGGGCTATGAATGGTTTCAGAAAAATGAAATGTTTATTGCAGGTGGAAATCAAGGGTTAATAGAACGTTCTAGTCCTCATTTTGACCCGAATTAGTTCACTTCCGGTATTCTACATCCACCCGCTTCCGGTTCCTCCCCCTTCGTATTCACCGTTGTCGAAGTGAAAAATCTCACGCGAGTTGGACGCCTGTGTTGCGACCACACCTAGCTACAAATGCGTATCTAGGGATAAATCCCTATTGAGATGAGGGGGTGGGAGCCCAAACTCTGTGCTCATATTGTCTCGGCGAGTACACAGAGCCAATTAACACTCGCTCGATTTTTAATTAACGTCCAAATGCACGAGCATTAATGGGTGTTCTAATAGCTGGTAATTATGTTCTCAGAAAATCAAATCAGAAAAATCGATGGGAAAACGCTTAAAAAATAAGTGGACACAGGTGGGTATAGTGCTCTCCCTCTCTATTTCGATGGAACGTTACACCCTATAGTGAACCTACAACAAGCTCCTTTACCTGCTAGAAAAGTAATAAACTTCATAAACTACGATTTGATAAGTCACATAGTAACCTACATTTTTCTTCAGATTAAATACGTGTATTTCATGACATCTAAATTTCATTCTTTTAAAAGCATATTCCTAAAAGTGATAATGAAAACTTTGTTGTGGAATATAGAAATCTAGAGCAAAAGGACTTAGAGGTCCATAATTCATCAAAATTCAACATGGGGGAGCCGCCACCTATTTTTTAGCATTTTGCTAATTACTCTTCATAACATGCTGTTAAATTAATTATACGCTTATAATGGCTTCTAATTATAGGAAAATAAACTACATCCAAGGCCCTGCTACGGCACCGGATAGTGCATGCATGGCTGCAGTTGAACAGCATGGGTTCAACACGCGAGCTTTAGATTTAATATCTCCTCCTCCTTGTTGCACTGCTCGAATAATAAAATAACTATCAAGGTAAACGTATGAAAAGGACGAAGACTGCATCCAAAATTACGTTATTACACAGCTTTAAAAAGAATCCGAATTTTCGGGTGAACAAAATGAGGATATTTAAAGAAAGTGGCAGATAAGAGTAAATGGACTCATAACCGAAGAATCTAGGTTGCATGCTGTGCAACTGCTAAGAACCCATGTGCAAATTAGGATATTTTATTTTCATCCCTGACATTACGAATAGTAGAACATTATTATAGTACCATAAGTTCAGTTTACACCTACAATATACTTGTCCTTCAGAGTACTGATTCATTTCAATTGTTATTTGACTTAAAACCCCAAGAGAACACACTTCAGAAAAGATTGGCATGGTTCACACACCCTGTATCCACAATGCAAACGTCAACAATTTCCATTATTGATTTTCCCAAACTGTTGAATTCATCGGAGAAATAAGAAATTGAACGGCGCCTGTTGTAATGCTAATTAATAACCCAGATTATCGAGTAATTAAGATGAATTATAGACGTCGTCGCAAGTTCGCGAAGGTTTAAGGGAAAAGATAATAAAACGCTCATCTCTGCACAAGAAAAGCATAGAAACGAAGATTTTCCCTTGCAAAATAAACAAGGCATGTAGACGGTATAAATAACTTTTCTAAACAAATAGGCCTATTAAGGCCGATAATAATTGGGAAAGACGCCGTCGAGTCTTACTCTATGTATTTATTAAGGCAAGCAGCCAAAGGGAAATTAAGTAGGGCCATAACTTAGGGGAGGGGGGCCCGAGCTTAATACGAATAAAATCGAAACACTTAAATTAATTTATAGGAAAGCGTTACGCGCTTTGATTAACAAAGTTATGCTCTAGGAGTTACCTGGTTCCTTACTTCGCTTTCAACACAATTTACAACCAAATTCGACTGGCGAGCAAAACCAACGAAATTAGCAGAGACTCGATAAAGGATCTAATAAATAACGCTGGATTAACGTGCACGGGTGGAACCACGGTGAGGTAGAGCGAAGAGAACTTGGGGGAAGAACTGTTGGAAATGACCCAACCCGAGGAACATGCAGATGAAATGCTACATTTTTAGAGTAACATGAAGCTTGAAGACAAGACGCCCTCAGTTTTGTTTAGACCATAGTAAAATTACAAGAATAGATCTTTCCCATCTTTGGAACAACTGCTATTGTGATCTAATCTCAAGGAATTCAAGAGTTTATCCTAGTTACAAAACGTGACAGCATTGACTCATTAAAATGACCCAAATAAAATTTTGATATATACAGTGGAGTCTCACTTATGCGAATATGAGGGGGAACAGAAAATTCTTCTTATAAGTGAATACAATGTACATGTACTAGCAGGTTTCGTGGTTACTG
>JAQGAE010002548.1:0-17386 GCA_034696685.1 Julus scandinavius | reverse complement strand
CATCCCCTGGCGTTGGTGTTTAGCCCTCGTGTTGCAGAAATAGGCCAACGTTAAAAATTACCAAACAAACAAACATATCCAAGAATTAATGACATTTTTTTAAAACGCCCATGACTTTGTTAAAGTAAACATCCTTACAAATACAATATTCGTTAAAAATTAGAACCTATAAGAGGGGATGATACCAAAAATGTTCCTTGCCCTCTCTAGACATAAGACAACACTGTTCCCATCCGCCAAATCCCACCCCAAAAAAATCGATTTATAGACCAAGTTGCTTTTTACGTGAAATTTATCGCGCATTTCTGTGATTTACGAGCACGGTTTTTTGATTTCAAGAAGGATGCTCGAGAAAACAAAAAGAGTTCACTAAACTTAATGCAAAAATTATGCGAAGAGCATCGGGGAGACATCTCCAAGACAGCCCATTTCTAGTTTATCCAACGGGCAAATAATGCCTAGTAATGCGTTTTATTGAACTTCTCCTCTCGACCCCAGCCAGCAATTTCATAAAAAGCTTGCTCATCATCTCAATCAATATTTTCCACTTCATCCAAACACGTTGCCAGCCACTCAACATCACTTTTTCCTGAAATTTATCTCTCATAGAAGCAATGACATTTTAAGTCACCATCCCTTCTCGTACCAACAAAATACACTTTATAAACTGCCTTAAGGTCCTCCTACGAAATTCAATTACATCCAATAAAGGACCAATCAAGATTCGAAATACGTTCAACAATAGATGAATGAAAAGGTGTTGACAGAAAGCATTTTTTTCCGTTTGTATTGGTATGATTTTGGTCTATTGCTGTATCGACTAGAAAATTGTACTGATGACTTAAAAACAAGCTCTTGTGAGGCTTCGCCAGCTCAGGCTCTCTCAAATATGATTAATGCTGAAAACCTATGGCCTAAAACTGACAAAATAATAAATTTGATCCGAAAAGCGTGACATTTCGTACATTAGAGATGACAAATTTCGAAGTCAAAAATAAAATATAAAAAGTCGGTGGAATCGTATTTGCATAAATGAGGAAAATCCATTTGAATAAAACCTTTCAAAAAAACTTTAAAATGACAGCTGTTACAATTGGAAAAGATAGAATATGGCGAATTAGAGCACCATGTGCGCGACACCCTCGAGAAAATGTCAAAGATAAGTTTTGACAAATGAGGAAATAATTGTACCTTATTCACCAGAGTCAAATCACTCAATGTCCACGCCATAGTTTTTCCATATGATTTTAAATTATCACAGAGCGTTATACGGTATTTATTAGCACTTTGGTATATTGAAAAACATACAGCATTTTTCAAACAAACATTTTATTCCAAAGTTTAAAACGCCCTATTTTTTAACGCCATCTTTAACGACATTTTATGTAGTGTCACATTTGCATTATATGGAAATTTCTTGAAAAATATTACGTGTTTCATAAATATTTTCTCTTGAGAAACCAATCCATTTCACTTATCTGGAATAGTTCCTCTAAAAATCGGTTGCGACCATGCCCCTTCCTACCTTTATATACACAACCATTAAAACCATTCTGTGCAAATGAATAACCTCTATAAAAGCATAAAATAAGCCGGTCCCTACATGGGGATCCGTGTATAAATGAACCTGTCTAAAACCATATTTTTCACCGGGCCCAAGCGTATGCTTTTAGACAGGTTTTACTGTATTCAACCAGACATTATATATTCTGTCCGTTTTAAAACCCTTCTAAAAGCCCTTTAGTCTATCTACTTTAAATGCTGTGTGTTTTGGGTATTGGATCTATTACTAATTTAATTAGATAGCGTGCATTAATTGATTTCACAATTATAAAATGAGAATATGATATGCGTAACTGTGAAATTAGTCTCCATATGTGCCCTAAAATGTAAATGACTAGTTTAGGGTCATTTGCCTGTAAACTCCCATCCAGTTTTATAGGGAGAGTTGAAAGATGAAATTTAAACCGAAATTTTAAACAGGTCAAAACAAGTTTTACCAGAAACGCAATTGTAAAAGTTTGACACTCAAGATTTTTGTGATAAAACTCACATATTTTTTAAAAACTTTTTACAGGAGTTACGAAAGCAGTGCCAAAATTTCGCCACGGCCCTTCTGGATCACACTAGGAGTTCCTACGAATTAGAAGTCATGCTAAATCATGTAAAGTTCAATGTACAGGGTGCCCCATTCAATGGAGCAGGAGGAACACATTTAAGGTTGCATTTAAATTGTTAAAACAGTCTCGTATGAAGGGGGACAACCTGTACATATTTCCATAAACTGTAACAAAAACTCGTTAAAATGAGGTGGGAAAAATAATACCAAAAGTTACTTTTCTATTAGGATCCCACGGGCCCTGCCTTTGAACACGGAGAAAGAATGTCTCTGAACAGGCTGAAATTGGCCATCAAATATAAGCAGAAAAAGGTAAGCAATTTCCACAAATATGATAAATAATTCATCGCACCTAGAACATTTCGAGAGTGTTGATATTTTTTTTTTCTGGTAATTGTTTCTATTTTATAGTTTGTATCTCACCCTAATGTTCAACAATTATTAGCATCCATCTGGTACGAGGGTCTTCCAGGCTTCCGTAGAAAAAACGTCGTCTTCCAGACTCTGCAAATTGTCTGGATTGGGTTTCTGTTTCCAATTTACTCCATAGTGTACATTTTGTTACCCCACACGACGCTGGGACAGACCATGAGAAAGCCATTCATTAAATTCATCGGTCATTCGGCATCTTACATCACGTTTCTAAGTAAGTCCGCACTATGTCTAAAATACTCCCTCACATTCCATTATTCTATTGCCAACACGTGTTACATACAGTATAGATGAGAGACTGGGGAGCATTGAGACATGGGGTAAAGTGAGACAGTGATATTGGCTTGAGATATTTCATCTAAAATGTTTTTACTTACTACTATATAACAAGCAATGTAGCAAACAGACTGTACAACACCTCTGTGGAATTTTAAAAACTTTGTTTTTGTGTCGTAAAATTCAAAAAAATTCTCAGAAAAGTCGATGTTATTTCCACCTGAAATTTTTTTGCAGTTATTCTTCTATCTGTTGCTATTTAATTCATATCTTATTGCTAAATAAATTGAAGCAGATAGTTTCGGTTGCATGTAATTGTCTTTGATGCAATTTAAGTTTCTATGGGCAATCTCTATGTGGGATAAACCGAGACGATTTGGGGCAAGGTGAGACGATACACATTCACATATCAAGTTTGAATTTGCATTTTTTTGCTTGTAGTCAATTTTCATAATATTATATTGCATATATCTAAAATGGCTAAATAAAGGAAATGAGTCGAAAATAATTTGGAAAATTTAAAAAAGATGGAAGATGGAAATCGCAGTGAAATTACCTTTTAAAGTATAATAATTTCATTTTCATCATATTTCAGTTGAAACTACGTTTTTCATTCTAACAATGATAAATTTTAGTTATTACGAGTGTAATATTTTTGCATAATTTTGTCTATAATTGATGAAGTTTCACTTTACACCAGGAGTGGGGTAAAATGAGACATTCAACATACTCTTACAATTTTATAACAATAGGACAATATATGACTATATTCCCGTATCTAAATATATAATAATTAAGCTTTCAAGCTTGCTTGTTTCGACAGTAATTTGTCAGAATTAATGATTTCGATAAGCACATTCTAGAACGTTCACAAAGTTTTCCATGAATGACAATTTCTGCTACAAAAAAAGCTAAAATATGGTGTCAAAGAAGTACTTTTGATTAAAATAGTGGTCTTCATCGGCAATCTTGCACATCTTGGGTCTGGTACATCGCAACATCTGAGACCATCAGTTATAGGAGAGAGATAAAACCACACATGTGAAATTGTGAACAGATGGCGACATCCAGATTAAGAATAAATTGTACACGTAAGCACATTAGAAAAGTATGATAGAAAGTTCACAAACATTGGCCGCCAATAAATTATAATCCAGATACTGGCTACCCAATATAGCCATATGTGAGCCATATATTAATATCCTTAGAAATTAATGAAACTTTAACGGTCGATTAAGTAGTTGGTCAAATGTCACCACTTGTGGTGATTTTAATCGAATTTTCGTGGGAGTTTACCTTCGGTTTAGTAAAAAAAAAAAACATCATTCCGTTACATTCGTATATATTTTGGACAGAAACACTTATACGCTTCACCTTATACCATTTAATTTCTTAAACCTTACTTTCCATCACTCGATATAGATCGTCAATCAATCACTGCCTTTGGTTAGGCCCTTCACGGTTTATTGATTTCTAAATTGCTAGGCTGCTGGACATTGGCCTTCTTAATAACTTTCACCGCAGGATCATTTACAGTACAATATATATAAAAACGCGCAAAATGCCAGACGCTCAACCATCTCATTATCAGAATACAAAAAAAAAATGTAGTTTTTATGTACTCATATTCTAGTTGGTGATAACTTTTGCCCAAAAATGCCCCCTTCATCCCCCCTACAATTTTGCAATCCAACGGATGATTGATTTTCTCCTTTCGGGGCTTTTTTTCCTCACAATGACCATCTATTTGAGTGAGCTACAAATGAACTACTTAGTTTGATCTTTCTTCTTCCATGTAATCTCAAATATACGAATTCATTCAATACTTTCTCTACAAAGTGGTTTCACTTGAAAACGACAAAGCCCGTTAACCGATATATTTCCTCGTATTCGTTCCCAACAGTATCGAAACAATATCATTTCTCGGTGCGTTTTCATCTCTTAACCTCTGTTTCTGAGTAATCCCTGCTATTGGGCACTCCTGCCAATGGGCACTTCTCATAAAGAATCAACCTTCAGGAGTTCCACATTTTATACGCCCATAAACCTAGGGACAAAAACGTATACGAATGACTTCTCGAAATTCATTTTTTCCTAGCTGGATTAAAGACGCAATTTCAGACTAAATGTTAGAAAACCTCGACTAAATGATTTCGAAGAATCAATTAAGGAAGAGAAAAGACAAATTATTAGAAGATTTAAAATGTAATTAAATTTAACACTTATTAAAAACGTGCTATTTTATAATTCCATTACATAGCTGTCTTAATTATACAGAACCATTTGAAAACTGAATTGACATTAGGTATACTAGTCATTGGTTTCTCCCAAATAAACCACATTTAAATATGAGATAGTGTTGCCAAAGTGTGGAAAAAGTTACTACATTTATATTAATGAACAACAAGTATTCCATTTTGTACCTTGCGTGTTCAACAATAAGCATTACAAAAGAATGTTCCATATTTCCAAATTTGTCATTATCAATGCATTGTACATGTAATTATTCCATATTCGGTATACGTGAGCACAAATTTAATGGGTTTACTTCATGTCAATTGAGCATCCAATCACGGGCCAGTGTCGAAGCACATGGCGCATGCTCCGGCTTTGCTCCTCTGTAATTCATAGTGCCCAAGTTAGGGGGATCTACTATGAGTACATCTCATAAATGCAATGAACCATTTTTAGCCGCTCTTGTCATTGATAACCCCCCTAACGCATTTCCCCTCTTCTCTATAATGAATATTTTTACCAAAAATCCCCACTTCATATCCACGATACACTTTGGGGGCGTTTATAGAGCCAGACTAGAATTTGCCATTAATCACTTAGCGTGTGGCACATATCTTATTCTCTCGCAAGTTATTTCTATAAGGAGAAGATAACTGCACAACTAGCGAATGACGTCAAAAGAAAAGTCAAGCATGGCGTCATCATTTGAATTTTTGTGTGCTCCGAGTTTTTACTAACATTATTCACAAGAGTTTAATGCATTCGTTCACAGAGATGACAGATATACATGTAGAAGATGTTCTTATTCTGGAAATGTTAAATAAAAGAAACATGTTTTGTTTATAATAGAAAATGTAGTAATTCACAGTTATAATACTTCGTTTTGCTAACATCTGTTGATGGAACAACTTAAAAATACCATGTTTACAAACCATCTTAAATAAGTACATCAATTTTTGAAATAAAAAAAACATTTTTTTTCAAATATGAGGGGCGGTCAAAATGTGTTGCATATTTGTTTATTATTCGAAAACCAGATGTCGTACAAAAAAACTGAAATAGCCATTTTAATGAGCAGGGAATTTGCTTATTTTTCAATGTAGGATCCGAGTTTGTTGACACATTTATCCCAACGTTTGATGAGATTGTTTATACCCCTCTCTAGAAATGCGTTATGTTGGCTGGGCAGATTTTGCCAAACCGCATTCGAACGCTTTCAAGTGAGGCGCAATTTTGTTTTTGATAGTTTGTTCGAAATTCTGCATGAATTGTGGCGCCATGTAGTGACCTAAAACCAAAATTTCCTATCATCTAAAATGGCTATTTCAGTTTTTTTGTACGACATCTGGTTTTCGAATAATAAACGAATATGCAAGACCTTTTGACCGCCCCTCGTATATGGCTTCGGTGACATAAGTTTAGATAAAATAATATCATGGGTGCATGCAGAGGCAGTCGTTAGCACTAAATAGGATATTAGAAACACGTTTCATTGATCGATTAGCAGCGTTCTATTAAAACAATTTCTTTCATTTATTAAATCTAATTAAATCTAATGAAGATCGGAATGAATGATACCAATTTTCGATTTCAGGTCTAAAAAATCTTATCTTAATCTATTTATCTCAATTAGTGCATTCGAGCACAACATGGGTTTTTTTCTCCATTTTTCAGTAAGATCCCATATCAACATTAAGTTAAATACTTGTGTTCTTAACGCACCTTCTTTTGACATATTCGACTTCTACAATTTTTTTAAAAATAAAATTGGAGACAAAATGTGGAAAATTTTCAACACTCCACTCTTCGCATGATAACTCTAAAAATAGTGAAAGTCGAGAGCACTAAAGGCTTTCATGAAAGTTTGACAAAGGCTTGTCCGTCCAGCACTTATCGTTCAATAAACCCAGAGGTTGGCTTTTTTATACAAAAATAACCCGTATGGCTGGTCGAGTCATGTTTCTAAATTGAACATAAAGCTTGAACGTATATTGCAGCTTTATCATGCGAAAAAATGTAATCTCATAAAAAACTTGAAACTTTCCCATGTCAGCATGAATATATATATATTTTAAATCCAACAATTTCCTTAACCACATCAACCTGACATCATACATTTGAACGGAATACAGTAGAACCTGTCTAAAAGCATACTCTTGGGACCGGTGAAAAATATCCTTTTAGACAGGTTATGCTTTTAGACAGGTGATGCTTTCAGGCAGGTGATGCTTTCAGGCAGGTGATGCTTTCAGGCAGGTGATGCTTTCAGGCAGGTGATGCTTTCAGGTAGTTTATGCTTTCAGGCAGGTTATGCTTTAAGGCAGGTTAGGCTTTCGGACAGGTTATGCTTTTAGACAGGTTATGCTTTCAGGCAGGTTATGCTTTTATACAAGTTATGCTTTTAGAAAGGTTATGCTTTGAGACAGGTTAAGCTTTTATAGGCAGGTTATGCTTTCAGGCAGGTTATGCTTTTAGGCAAGTTATGCTTTTAGACAGGTTTTTCGGCATACTTTATACAGCTGCAAAATAGGGATTTTTCCCTTTTTAATAATAGATGGTTTCCCATTAGCTATCACACTGAACGGAGGCGGAACCGACACGTAACTGATGTGTATGTAGATGCACGTTTACTAGACCATATTCCTGACGTCATCGAATTGTTATCTATTTTTCTATTAGTTTTACTCATTCTCGCTGCCCAAAGAATCGAAACTGTGATAAGCAATTTGCTGGGGCACAACGACACTCCGATGACAGCATGGTCCCACTACGTCGTCCACGTGCCGGTCAATGCAACGGTCACCGACGACACCACCCTAATCAATTCAACCAGACCGCCTCACGTCAATAAATACAAAGACGAAACCACCAATAAGGGCTCACCACCAACCATTGTGGAGTGCCTAATCCTTGCATGGGTAATGGGTGAGTATAGGGTAGCTTGTAGAACTTGAGGATCACACCTGCAGCTATATTTGACGGTTTATATCACATTTCTATGGTCCTGCTTTGCAGGTCTAATTTGGGCAGAAATAAAGCAGCTATGGGAGGACGGTTTAATAGAGTACATTGGCGATATGTGGAATATCATCGATTTTATAACAAATTCTTTATACGTAGCCACAATAGCTCTCAGGGCAGTATCGTATTACCAGGTAGGAGAAACGAAGCAATTTTTATCACCATTGTGCGATTTCAGGAATGGCTAACGTCTAAATCGAAATGATGCAATTTTTATGGTCGCCCCCCACTTATAGGTGCAAAACAAATTAGCCTTAGACCCAAATGCACTCGGACAGGAAAGGAAGGACTGGGAAGACTGGGATCCCATGCTCATTTCCGAAGGATTGTTTTCAGCAGCCAACATTTTTAGGTACGCCAAACCGCCATAAAATGTGATTTAGGGAACATCTGGTCATTCAAATGTTTCTTTAACTTCGTCAGGCCAGGTCATAATGGCGGAATTGCCATTACGACCATCTTACTTTCCTTTTTATTAAGTCTTGCGTTTTGTGGTTCGGTAGCATCTTGCTTTTACACACGCAAATACTGAATTGGAGCTGGCAATTCTCGAGGGTCCTTCAAGAAGTCATAGACATAAAAAGAGGGCCCTCGTGCCATATAATTCGCTACCGAGATCTTTAAATAATTATATTAATAATGACGATAATAGCGATATCAATAATAATGAAAATCATAATAATAAGCGAGTATAAGTTGATTATCCAAGAATGTCTAAACATTCATGATAGTTTAGCTGGTATTGCAGGAATCATTTCCTGAAATGCAAGAAACCTCAATTGTTTTTGTGAACATGTTTTCTCAAAAGTTGCTTGTCAGATCTTCTCAAAAACACATAAGTTTAAGTTATTTTAATTTAGTTTAAAATTTAATTTTTTTTTTTTTTTTTTTTTTTTTTTTGGTAAAATTTGCAAACTGAACACCCCATACAGAATTTTTCCGATTAACAGGACTTTCAAATTTCAAGCATAATTCCAGACTTTTTTTGAGGTGATGAAAGTCAGGCATATTTTCCGATTTCAAAAGCCTTTAGACACCCTGCTAACTCTCAAATCCCCAAAAACTATAACTTTATATTTAAAAAATAATTTCTTTCTCGGATTTGGCAAATGGGATGGGTTGAGCGAGAGGGCACCCCTATGCTAAATCCCCCAAAAATTGAATGAACCCTTTTTTAGGATTTCCAGAGCATACCTCAAATTCCATATTTTTCTTTTCCACTTGCAGTTCGCTGAAGCTGGTGTACATATTTTCTGTAAACCCCCACCTTGGACCATTGCAAATCTCTCTGGGACGAATGGTTATCGATATCCTCAAATTTTTTTTCGTATATTCACTGGTCCTATTCGCGTTCGCCTGTGGTATGAATCAGCTCCTGTGGTATTATGCCGATTCCGAAAAACGCCTGTGTCCAACAGACGACGATGTGCCAAAAACTGAACCGTGTTATAGATGGAGACGATTTTCAAAGTATGTCAAACATTTATTTCGCAAAGTTCTTAAATCCAAAACCATTTGTTTATCAGGTTTCAGAACTTTTGATAAAGTCCAAAAAACGAGGATTTTAGAAAGACTTCTGATTTGTGCATTTCAGCACACAAGATATTTATATCGTTTCTTCATTTTAGTTTATTCGAATCATCTCAGACGTTATTCTGGGCATCATTTGGTCTTATCGACTTGAACAACTTCGAATTAGCAGGAATTAAAAGCTACACCCGTTTTTGGGGAATGCTAATGTTTGGCACATATTCGGTCATCAACGTCGTCGTGCTTCTCAACCTGCTTATCGCCATGATGAATCATTCGTATCAGCTAATATCCGTAAGTATTCTACTGAATTTTTAAACTCACTAATACTTATTATAAATTATGTATTTATATTCTCTGCAACCATGCTCATCGTGGAAAAAGAATGGGCATCTAGACCACTGCACTGCTATTGACAAAAAAAAACACGTCAGATTGGCAGCGCCATCTATGATGCATTCCAAACAACTATTGTCTGTTAACATCAGTTCTGATATATTTTTTGCTAGGATAGAACTGATGTGGAGTGGAAGTTTGCCAGGAGTAAATTATGGATAAGTTATTTCGAAGAAGGTGGTACAGTGCCGCCACCTTTCAACATCATTCCCACCCCAAAAAATCTTTACTACATTTTCCGGTGGTTTTATCGAAAAATATATGGTCGATCCAGAGCAGCCAAAAAAGAACATATGAGGACCATCCGAGTAAGTAATGTGCATTTTGGGAATAAAACGAAGATATCATACTGATAAATCACATAGAAAAAAATAAGAAACGATATTGTTCCAATATGATTTCGGCACAAAGTATTGCCTTAGATTTTCTAGCTGTTCATAGATCACTGACGCGTGCCATCCCATAGACTGGTCAGTAAATCAATGAATGAAGAATCCCAGAGATGGGCATGTTATGAAGCCCTAGTTCGACCCATGACGTCACTCGCGTTAGTATTGAAGCTATTGAACCTTCAATGTTAGTCAACAACAGACATGAGACCAGATAGTATTTGAAAATAGAAAGTTGCATTTCGAAATTGTAAAAAGCCATTAGCACATTTCCATCTTAGTATGTGACGTCATATATGCATCTAGGTCCGATACATTCGATGATGCGAAAGGAAATTATATATCCTTAGTTGTCAAACATGCTAGTGATCTATGGACGATAATATTGATCAGGTTGCACTGGTTTGAGAAAATTTCATTTTTCTCGTGATGGGAAAACGCGGGTTGGGAAAAGGGCCTAATCTGTAAATTCCCCAAAATGCAAACATGTTATTAATGATTGATGGTTTCAGAAGAAAGCGCGTCAGGCCAGTGAACGGGATTACAGATATCAGGTAGGCACATGGTCATCGTTATATCCACTCACAAGTATAGGGGAGACCGGGGCACAGTGGGTACACTTTTTAGAATTCATTTTTTTGGGGGGGGGGGAAATATCTAACTTGTAGCATTTTAAAAGAATAACACAGTAATATACAAGCCTTCAAAGGCTTTAATCTAAAAGATTAAAGTTGGTTGCGCAGACTGTCCCACTGTGCCCCTATGCCGGGGTACAGTGGGACATGGCATGGGGTGTGGTCCACGCGAAATTAAGACAAATTTTACAAGAAAAAGACCACCACATTGATTAATTGTGTTTAATTCAGCACGTCAATTTAATATTCCATGTATAAATTACAAAAACGATTAAAATTAACCGTATAATTACGGCAGCTTTCATATTTACACTGCTTACGTGCCCAAATGGTTTTTTTTTCTGTGATTGTGAACCATTTTTACTTTAAAACATAAATTTAAACATGGTTTTCATTTAAAGTTATGATTAATGAGAAAATATACAAATATTTCCCAAAAACATTAATTGGGGTATGCTGGGACATGTCCCACTGTACCCCGTATAACCAATTTGATTTGAGTAAGGCCTTACAGCTGACCACATGGCTAATTAACAAACTTTAGTTTGAAATTATAGCTGCATATATAAACTCGTCAATGATATATTGCAGAATTACTATTGTTTTATAATTACACCTATGTAGAATAAAAATCCAATTGCGAGTTGAATAATTACTTTTCAAGAACACAAACTAATTGCAAATATTTTCTTCTATACTTGTGTCAGATCGCCGAAATTTTGGTTAATGAAAAAAGAGTGCTACATTCAGCTTCTTTGCAAATCAAAAGCATTTGGTTGCTGATAAAACCTGATTTTATAAAGACGTTGTACCACTGTGCCCCGGTCTCGCTTAGCACTTGTTAGGGCAGTATTATTAATCTGACCAATGGTCATCATTTCTACCTTAAGAGCATAATGAGGAACCTCGTGAGACGGTACATTACCGTCGAACAACGCAAAGCGGACAACCAGGGTGTCACCGAAGATGACGTCAACGAAATCAAACAGGATATATCATCATTCCGCTATGAATTAATCGAAATTTTGAAAAACAGCGGAATGAATACCGCCTGTGCTCAGGAGCCTCAAGGTAAGCCCTAAAGATTGTGGGTAAAGGGTGCGAGCATGGAAATTCGAATACCAAGATTCCAAGAACTGGAATTTTGGTTTACAGAGACAGTGAAAAGTTGCAATGACTTTGTTTTTATTTTGAAAGTTATCTTTACATGAAAGTCTGCAGTTATGTGTTAAGAGGGATCACAACCCTATCCTTTTCAATGGGTAGGGCTTGCAAAGATATTCACAGTTGAATGAGGGAGGTTTGGGTGGGGGTGAGAAGGGCCTCATATTGTTGTTTTCTACTTTGAAATGGTCGATTTTTTTTCAAATTAATATATAAGTTTGAAAAATGTCCGTTATTTTGCACACGCTGTCAGCAGGTGGCAGCATGAGATAGGAAAGTTGTGAGTGCAAAAATTCAAATAATAATTTAATTTTAAAAAATCTACTATTTTAACGTGAAAAATGACACGAACAGTACCTTGCTGATTTATAAAGCTATTTTAAACAATTTTCATTTTTATTTAATATATTTTTTTGTTTGACTTTGAGTGTCGTTGCACATTTTCCCATTGAAAGGGATAGGCAGGGGCGCCGAGAGCCAGGGCCGGGCCCGGGGAAAAGGGAAGAGGGAGGGCAAGGCCGTATATGTCATCAAATTTCGGGGGGGGGGGGGTTATGGTCCTCGTTTTTACCTTAGAAAAATTGCTTTTTTACCATAGGAAAATTGCGTTTTTACCTTAGAAGAATCACGTTTATACCAAAGAAAATTTGCGTTTTTACCATAGAAAAATTGCATTTTTGCCATAGAATAATTTCGTTATTACCTTAGAAACATTGCGTTTTTACCATAGAAAATTGCGTTTTTACCTTAGGAAAATTGCGTTTTTACCATAGAAAAATTGCGTTTTTACCATAGAAAATTTGCGTATTTACCATAGAAAAATAGCGTTTTTCAGTTTTCATGACAATTCCAAAGTCATTTTCAACATTTAAAATTTTTTTCACACATATTCCGGAGGCCCGGGCCCCAAAAAATTCCGGGCCCGGGGTATTTCTTCTTCTCCCCCCCCCCTCGCTTTCTCGTCAGGCCTGGGGATAGGGTTCCTCTTAATGAGGATAATCCTGACATTTCCAAGATAAAAACTCAATTGTGGAAATATAGAGTGTCCCAAAACCTCATTTCTGCTTCATTGCAGGTCCAGGTGGCAAAAAGTGCCGATTGAAAGAGCGTCGCCTGATGAAGGGTTTCAACATCGGTCGTGCCGAGTCGTTCCCGCTGACTGAGACCGTTTCAGACCCCATTCCCACGCTGGCCACCTCGGCGTCACTGCCCAGTCCTTTGCGCCTGACCGGGGCGATAAAGTCGCCCCCTGTGAGCAAGTTGAAGCGTGCAGCCAAGGAGGCAGGCACCAAGCACAGTTACCACCGCCGCTGGGGGCATCTAGTGGAAGCGGCCAAGCATTCTCTTGGTCGCAGTTCCAGCCAGGACTCGTTCGGTAGTCAGTCGAGCGTGGAGAGGGTCAGCCAGCAGGGGGCGTCCTCCAACGGCGACTCTTCCACGCTCAGCTACCCCGACACTTTCCACCACAACCCCATTCCAGGCGGCCAGACGGACAATCCGACCCGCATGCAGGCGCTGCGAAGCCGGCTGACCTCGTTCCCCTACTTTCCCGCTAAATTCAAAGTGCCCAGCTTCGAAGACTCCAGGAACAACGCCAAGGTGCGACGGCACATCTACGGTGGCAAGATCCACACTGGCTCCCTCAAGTCGTTCGTCAAACGGACGGCCAGCCCCATGTTCGCCTCGCAGCGCATCGGTAGCAAAATGCAGTCCGCGGCCCCTGGCGTCGGTGGGGCGCACCTGCAGCCGGCGCCTCCTGGCGACGCCGTGCTAACTCCCATTCCTAGCCAGCCCAGCTCGAGCACGCGCAGTTCGCCGGAAGTGACGCCGCCCTCTTCGCCACCGGCGCCCTTGGCGACGCTAGTCGTCGCCGCCCGTTCGCCGATGCTGCGAACGCCGTCGCCCAAGTTGGTGGTGGCGCCACCTGCCGTGGTAAGCAGCCCGGAGAGTGGCACCTTGACCGCCAGCTGCTCGCAGGAGCCCTTGGTGGGCAGGCGTGGCAGCAGTCCGAAACCGTCCAATGGGTCGGCATTGATCCAGAAACTGCCCGGGGTGCAGCCCATTGGCAAGACGACACCTAGCGGCTGGTTATAGGGCTGACCTATGGTAGATCGACCAATGAAACTCATCGGAATGGATCATGGTATGGATGTTAAAGAACAATACCACCACCAACAACATAAAACTCGAAAATTTTTCAAGCGTTTTTCAAATTATTCAAGTACGAGTCTCTAGCTGCATGCTAATAAGTGTATTAATGCAACTTAAAATTCAGGGTCCTTTAATCGCTCTTTCAATAGACCTCATTCAAAACTCCCATTCTGTCGTCATTTTGTCATTGGAAATTCAACGAGCCTCGCCGTTGCGAAGAATACATCACAGATGGCGCTGGGGAAAAAAAGAACATTTCCATGTTGTACACACTTTAAAGTGTGTACAAAAGTTCGTTTATTTTACATTTGGTTCACTAACATGTTCTCCATAGAAAAAAAAGGAAATAGTACAGGCCATGCAGAAAACAATATTCTGAATCTGTTTTAAAACATGGAAAGATATTTTAGAAATTGTCATTTATGAAGATTAGCCGTTGAAAGGTAAAGTCGTCAGAGTATGCATCAGTTAATGTTTGGCATGTATAGGCCTGGAAAATTGTAGTCAGTAGGTGAATAGACATTTCAGACCACAGATTTAGGGCATTTTTAAAACTTACATAGTGTAACGCCGCGTTTAAGTGACTAAGTTTTTACATTAACGCTCTAATGGGCGCCAATTCAAATTAATTTGGCTAAACTTTGGTTACTGCTTACTGGAATATGTCGATCCCAATTTTTTTTAATATTCGCCATCAAATATCAAAATCACGCGTTATAATGCCTGGTTCACGATGCATCGCCCGACGTATTTTTCTGACCGTCACTCGATCCGCGCATGCGTGCCAACCTACTTGATGACACGTTTATGACGACTTCCGCCAGGTCGAAAGACGTCATTGACGGTCAAACAATTAAAAATTTGTACCACGCGAAAATGGAAGCGCCACCTAGCGACAGAAAATATTTTGGGTTTAAGTGACTATGTTTTTACATTAACGCTCTAATGGGCGCCAATTCAAATTAATTTGGCTAAACTTTGGTTACTGCTTAATGGAATATGTCGATCCCAATTTTTTTAATATTCGCCATCAAATATCAAAATCACGCGTTATAATGCCTGGTTCACGATGCATCGCCCGATGTCTTTTTCTGACCGTCACTCGATCTGCGCATGCGTGCCAACCTACTTGATGACGCGTTTAAGACGACTTCCGCCAGGTCGAAAGACGTCATTGACAATCAAACAATTAAAAATTTGTACCACGCGAAAATGGAAGCGCCACCTAGCGACGGAAAATATTTTGGGGGCTACGGCTGATCTGACGGCGCTTTACCTAGTAGGCGTTTGAACGTCGGTCGGTGCATTGTGAACCAGACTGCGCCGGGCGTCAAAACGTGTGACGTTTTTCTTCGAAAATTTAAGCTCCGCCTCGACCAGCGGACGACGTCGGTCGATGCATCGTGAACCAGGCATAAATGCACAATGCATGGACAGACGTTCGACGTAGGTCAAGGCAGAGCAGAGGCTGAGCTTAAGTTTTGTCAGAAATACGTCACTCATCTTGACATCGGTCGCTGTGCAGTTCACAATGGAACGACACGACGCTGGTCTATTACATATTAAAGTTCAAAATGTTATGCCTGTTTCACAATGCAACGACCAACGTCAAAAGTTGAGCGTCATGCAGTCTGCACACATGTGCAGTAAACTGTTGGTCTTAATGCCTACTTCACAATGCACCGACCGACGTCGAAAGTCGGTCGAGGTTGAGCTAAATTCTTGGAAGAAAAACGTTACTAAGTTTGACGTCGGTCGCTGTGCAATTCACAATGGAATGACACTACGCTGGGCTTCTTTGCCATATTGCTTTAGCAAAAGCGCCGTAATATTGCATATTGCAATAACGTTAAAATGAATTAGAAATCAAATTGTGGACATTCTGGTAAGTTTTTGAACTTAAAAAATTGCTGAGAATATAAACAATTTAATGTATGCAATATATATAATGTATAAATAGCAGGATAGCAAGAAAAGTAAAACCTTGATAATCAAAATTAAATGTCCATAATAATTATCTGAGCCAACTGTAGTACTAAATGTATGCAATTCAATGCACTTATTAGATTTATAATATTATTTTATAAATCAACAGCGAAAATGTGAGTATTTTCACTGTTCAAGTTTAAAATGTACAATTGCGCATGCGCCACATGACTTCCGACGCCGAAAAAGTGGAAGCCTGGTCAACTTTCTCAGCGTCGCTTTTAATTGCTTGACACGTCACTTTCGCGTCACAAGCCAACGTGACGGGCATGCGCAGATTGCGTGACGCTCAACTTTTGACGCCGGTCGACCCATTGTGAAACAGGCATTAATTTGTACGTTATTGCAATATGCAATATTACGGCGCTTTTGCTAAAGCAATAAGCGTCGTATCGTTCAAGTTGAGTGAAGTATTGCCTAATTCACAATCCATCGCCCGACGTCTTTTTCTGACCGTCACTCGATCTGCGCATGCGTGCCAACCTACTTGATGACGCATTTATGACGATTTCCGCCAGGTCGAAAGACGGAATCTTGACGGTCATTGACGGTCAAACAATTAAAAACTTGTACCACGTGATAGATGGAGCATGCGCCATAGAAAATGGAAGCGCCACCTAGCGACCGAAATTATTTTGGGGGCTATGGCTGATCTGACGACGCTTTTTGGACGTCGGTCGGTCCATTGTGAGCCAGACTGCGCCGGGCGTCAAAACGTGCGAAAATTTAAGCTTCGCCTCGACCGGCGGACGACGTCGGTCGAGGCATTGTGAACTACGTAGACATATTTTCACCGAAAATTAAACTCCACCTCGACAACGTCGGACGTCGGTCGGTGCATTGTGAAGTAGGGATTACAATTGCGCATGCGCCACATTCCGCATACATACTTCCGACACCGAAAAAGTTGGCTAAAATATACTTTACGTCATTATCGAGATGGCCCGAACGGTTCGACTTTAGGCGCGGAACCTAAGTTTCTTGTGTGATTAGTGGGCTTTGACATGCCATACTTGGCTTGCCGGTGAATTAACACACAAGAACCCAGAACT